>CM067072.1:7823783-8041283 GCA_033980235.1 Diadema setosum | reverse complement strand
CTTTAAGACTGCAATCACATCAAATACTGTCTGATTCTTAGAACTATGAGTTCCAAGCAGTCGATTGTCAGACACTTCAGATAAAGAACATTTTTGGACCTTTTACTTCTTTTTGTGATAATTTGCCCGACACTAACTTGTAACACCTAACAATATTTGACGATATCTTGATACACGTATATAAAGTAAAGAGTTTTGTTTTCAGAGTATTCACTCTGAGATTTATTTGCGCTGTAGTTTTTGTATGAGATTGGATACTGTAGATAATAAAAATGCCCGCGAAGTTAGTCATTAAAACTTGTGCTTACATCCTCTTTCCTATAACTATTAGAAGCACGCCAAGTTATTCTGATTTCCACTTCGAACGCCGTACCACCCTTGATCGATGACCATGGACGTCGCCTCCGTATTCAGCGATGATGACTGGGTGGAGCATGCGGTGCACGGCAGCGTCTACCACGACGGGGTGAAGTACAGTGGTTTGGTGATGGCGTCGAGCATTGAGCGCCTAAAGACGTTCGAGGTCCGGGATGACGACATCTGGATCAACACGTATTCCAAGTCCGGTTGGTTTTTTAGCTTACCTCCTACGGTTCATAATTACTCAGAACCCAGGGTTTTCTTAAGAAAAAAAAAAGCGTTTCTTTTTAGCCTTGGACAGGTCCTACAGACTGCTATTGTGAATTTGACTCTAAGTGGTCTTTCTAGCTTTATCAATAGATAATCCGACAGACCTAAACGTTCCATTCTTCTCATTTGTACTGATTTTGTATGCTTTTCTCTTTTCTGCAAAGAAGGTACTTTTTTTTCTCACCCAGGTTCTCTGATGCAAGGGACGCTCTTATCATGCACTGTAAATCAGCGTCTCCATCAATGTACTTCTTCCACAGTCACGACAGTCTCCAGTCTGAAATCAGACAAGGTTTAACCTCTGACCTATGTAAAATAATTCGCAAATAATGATTCGCCGCTGCAAATAGTTCTCGATTTTGGTAATCATATACAGGTACGCACTGGGCGTCTGAGATCGTGCACCTCATCTTGAACGACGGCAACCCTGACACCATCGACCGCACGACGACACAGGGCAACATCGAGATGATCTACTTTCAGAAGGACTCCTACGACGAGTCTAAAAAGCGCCACCTGCCGTTCTACAAGATTCTAGAGAAGGCGCCCTCACCGAGGATCATCCAGACTCATCTTCCGGTCAGATATCTTCCACCACAACTGGTCAGCTCTAAAGCCAAGGTCCGAGCGAAATTAGAAGTCTAAAATCTGTTACCATGATGGCGCAATTGTTACTGTCTATCTCTTGACAGGATTGTTTACCCAAGATGTTTTGCGTTTAGCTACAATGAAGTATCCGTGAAAACATTCTACTCTCCGTTATTAGCGTCAAATTGTACAGAGTTTAGATTTTATTTTGCTTTTCAAATTAGAGATAATGCACAAGACGTGCGTATAAGTAAAAAAGCCACGTCGAGCAATCTATAGTCACACTTCTAACAAGCCGGCGACCCGAAATAATGCTTTTGTGAACAACCTATACCATTTTACAAGACAAAAATCTAATGAAAGAGGAAATCATCAGTAATGGAACAGATATAAAACGTTCGATTTCTTTATTCTTCTTTTCATGAATGTGACTTTTTGTGTTGAAAGATCTTGTTTCATCTAATAATACGCGTTTCTTCACTTTCAGCCTTTACGGTAATGTTAACGGAAATATTTTTATTTATGATACAATTTCAATTTTGCAGTGCGCGTTCTTCAGTTACAGTTCGTTGTTCTGAAGATCCGTTATTTCGAAGGCTCGTTATTCAGAATATGAATTAAAGTTCGTCATTCCGTAGATCCGTTTGTCCAAAATGAAATGAAGTTCGTCATTCCAAAGGCTCGTTAATCGGGAATCGAAATAAGGTTACTAATTCCGAATGTTAGTACGCATCTTCTTTTCATTTTCGAATGAACCAACCTTTAGAATACGGAACCTTATTTTCATTTTCGAACTAACGAACCTTTGGAATATCAAACGAACCTTATTTCATTTTCAGAATAATGAACCTTCGGAATAACGAACTCTTTCATTGGATTAACGAATTCTACGAATTTTCAGTCTTCTTTGGTCTCTCCTGGCAATTTACCCATATCTTGCGTTGGAAATGACAACTTGTTATGTACGGTCACGAGTCATTTATTGTACAAGATGAAAAAAACTTGGTACACTGGTGAACTGGTGAAACTGGTGAATACTTTTTATTGTTGCACTCTATCGCTCTCTGCCAATGTAGGTGATCTACGTAGCTAGGAACCCCAAAGACGTGATAACATCCCTCGACCGATTTGTAGGCCAGAACGAAATGGGAGACTTTATTCGATGGAAGGCCGCCCTCACGGAATTCATGGATGGAAGTGAGTTATTGTCAATATCAATGGCATTAAAGCTACTGCACGGAGATTCATGCTTGAATTCGATTGAACATAATATGACTAAATGATGAAAAGACTAGTATTTTGTGTATATTGTCCATTTGTTCGTATACCTGTGACTATAATCATGACTTACTGAAATGGGTTTAAAACGAGCATTTCATATTTTTTTTTTTTTCTTTTTGGTAGATCAAGTCATGAAATACGGGTACCCAATTAGCTCGTTTGTTTGACGATAAAACTTTTTTTTTTTTTTTTGGGGGGGGGGTTCTTTTTTTTTTATTTAGATGCGATGTGGGTTGTTTGTTTGTACTCAAGTGATGTTTGAAGCTAAAAGTTCCATACAATGAGATGATAGCAAAGTGCGAATGCGTCCATTATGATCATCTATTATGTTTGCTTTTTTCTGCTGTTACTTTCTTCACAGCGCGTAATTACGGGTCATGGTTTGATCATGTGAAAACGTCATGGAACCTCAGAAAGGAAGAAAATCGACTCTTCATCAAATATGAAGATATGAAGAAGGTATGTCCTCGTTATACATTGTCACCGTACTTTTCTTAATACTTATTCATGATTTTATTCCAATAGTTTAATTCATGGCAGTCTATTTCAACATTTCAATAACGATTTGCCTATCATTGTCACTAGGATTTGCGCGCATCTATAACCAAGATTGCGGAATTCTTGGGACGCCCCCTGCCGACTGCAGTTCTCGATCGTATTATGGAGCACAGCTCGTTTGGTGGAATGAAGAAATCTTACGACAAGGTGGAGGAGACTGTACAGAACGGAGACCTTCTGGTGAAAGCACTCGGGAAACACGCGTATATGAGTAAAGGTGAGACCACGTGGCGCCACATGTTGTGGAAAAGGTGTCTGATTAGAGAAATTTATCGTCTAGAACACTAAAGTTCAGTCATAGTACGCGTGTCATTAAAAATCATTACTTTTTTATAACATTTTAGGATCACAATTGTCTTTCACAACCCAGATATTAAGATTTAATAGTCGGGAATATTCTTCAGTTATGCTAAGATTATCATACGCCCTAATTCACCAGAATACAATACACCGGGTGCAATGAAATCACTGAGGTCGACAAACGTAAGATTTATTTGTATGCGCACTGATTAAACTCTCACACTATCGAACTTGACTGAAACACAATTAGGTATTAACAAAATGCCCACAAAAGTACCGTGGCAAGGACCCAGGTGCACACAATTTATAATTCCATATTGCAATTGTATTGAACTGAGTTCAATATATCAGATTGAGTGCTACTGTGATTTTTCATTTCAACAAACTTTATAAGACCATTCAAACCATCATAACCGATGCAGATTACAATTGAGAAGAAATTTACAGGTAAAATTTTCAATTTGCTCTATGAATATTCCTAAAGCTGTTGTTAAATTTCCCTCCGTATAGGCGTAATCGGTAGTTGGAAAGACCGGTTCACAGTCCGCGACAACGAAGAGTTCGATCGCGTGTACTCGGAACAGATGGCCGACACGGACTTGACCTTCGACTTCGAGTGAGATCATTATCGTGCTCGTCGTTGGAATCAACCATAACGTTAAAACAACCTCAGTGGAGGCTGTTCCCAAGGATATGTATGCAATGGACATGACACGCGTTTACAGATATGCCATCACCAGGTGGTCCGTCAGAGAGAGCATTCACGGTACGGCACGGGATCTGAGTGCGCCGTGTTGTCGGACCACCTAACATAAGGAACTTGCTCGGGCATCAAAGCGCACCATTAATACGCATGCGTAGTATCTGTGACGCAATGAGTAACGCATGCATGCATAACACAAACGTTTACTTGGGGTCAACGGAGCGTGCTAAAAGCCCAAGGTAGATTTATTTTGTAGAAACAATTAAAAAGCTCCGTCTGTCATGATAATAATAATATACAATGTTTGTTCGATCGTGGATATTTCATTGTATTGCACACCGAAAAAATCCAAGTCATAAAAAAAAAAAATCTATGCACGCTTTTCTTGCCATAATCGCTGATAACTTGAAGAAATCAAATTATTGCGTTTTGTTGTCTTTTAATCTTACAGGGGACCCCCAGGCCAAGAAAGACCTTGTTGATCCGTTTTTGTTCTAAAAACGTATGCCAAATGCAGTATATTTGTGTTGTTGTAGCATAACTATTTTTTTTTCTGTGGAGAATAAAGAAAAAAGAAAACAACTGCGTTTATGGGATTTATCGAGTTTATGAATTCAAACGGATTTTCAGATTTTCATCCAACTTCATTGAAGTGTTCTACTTTTTCTACATTCTCTGAATCTACAGAATATATGCTTGAAGTAAATTCCCCTTGGATAACCAGCTTACACACATAGGCCTACGTACACAGACACACATACACAGACACACACACACGCTCATAGATAGGGCTACGTACATGAATATACACGTGTACAATGAAATACACCTATTGCCTGTTTAGAGGTGTAGGACCTAATAATCTAATATAACACTTGACATCTATGCGGGAATTATATCGTATGGTCTCCCGATCTTCGATCCTCTCTGTGCAAGACACAAGTTTGTATTATGACAATCACGGAACAGTCCAAGTGCTCATTGTCTGCAGAGTTCTCTGTTGACTTGAATGGTCAGCAATAAACCTTTCATTCTACCTTTCATCCTTTCATTCTTGATTGTATGAATGAAAAAAAAAGAAGCAGTTTCTTGAAATGAGCCTTTTCTGTTTCTCTCACGATCTCTATGCGCGAGGAAATTGTCCCTGAAGCACGTTTACATCGATACAGTCATGATTGTTACAAAATGACATTACATCCGTATTCAGCTGTGCACGAGCGCAAGTATTTTGAATACAATGTACAATAGCGTACTGGAATGATTTGTTGTTGTGTGACTTGCAGCATACGTAAACTTGTAATTAAATTGTTCTCCACTGGCACTGTTATTGATTTCTATATCATCATACCTTATGAATGATTTAGTAAGTCGTGTGATTTATATCTGGGTTGAACTTATACAGTGAAGCAGATTACTTCTAATGTGAATCGCAAGAGATTGAAACGCTTTTCATTCCGAGTTTAACTTTTATTTTCTCTATTATTCAGTTTCGTTTCCTGTTTTCAGTCAAAGTCGTATAATCACTATATTATTTTGTCAAGCAACTGACCTTCGGATGGTCGTTACTATCTATCAGGAAATTAAGCTGTTGTCTTGGTAAAATTTTACATTATACCTTTTATACTGCGAAATCCTGTGAACAATGTGTGTTTGCAATCAATAGAAAAAAAAATATGAACACCGAAATATTTCAATCTCTTGTCAAGCATTACAAGCATTACCTTTTCTCGCAGAGACATTGTAATACATGCGATATATGTATGTATGTATGTATATATATATATATATATATATATATATATATATATATATATGTATTATATATATATATGTATTACAATATATGTCTCTGCGAGAAAAGGTCAATGGTAACAATGTCTTCTTTCATCGTCACCCATCCACTCCCAGCATGGCAGCATAATCAGTCATCTCTATACAGCTGTAGACTGACCGTTTCATCTCATCATGCAAACTTAAGGAAAAATACAGCAGAAACAAAACAGACAAACACGCACCGATGCCCTACGACCTGTCAGTGCGACTTACGTCTCTTGATGGCAGCTGAGGTCACTTTATCGAGCGTTACCTTACGCTGATGAAAAACGTCAAACCGTTGGGTTGTTAGCATTGTTATTATTGCTCGTTCTTTCCATCAGAGTAAATACTGGTTCACATCCAGCGTGATGATGGAACACCGCGAATGACTGTTTTCGACTGTTGGTCGGAATCTTTCTGAAAATATTCCGTTGTCCTGTAATAAATTTTATAATTATTTGGACGTAAGTAATCAAAATTCATTTTTTTTTCTCCCGTGTAACAATATATGAGATTTTTTATATTGTTCCTAATTTACCTTCCAAAAGAAGTTCTGGTTATGATGATATTGATAATGTATTGTTAAAAAACATAATATCTCATATTGTTGAACCTTTGCTTTATATTTTCAATTTATCAGTGTCACAAGGGCAGGTACCAGATGCTATGAAAATCTAAAAAATAGTACCAATTTAAAAAAAGGTAATAAGGAGGAATTGAATAAGTATAGGCCTATTTCACTTTTGCCTAGTATATCTAAAATATTAGAAAAGATATACTCTCGAGTCATTGAATCTTTAAATAAGAATGACATTTTGTCAAAATATCAATTTGGATTCCGAAAAAAACATAGCACAACACATGCAATATTAGCTTTCATTGAAAAAAGTAACGCGGGTCATTGATAAGTTTCAACATACTGCAGGGATTTTCCTGGACCTCTCCAAGGCCTTCGACACGATTAACCACGACATTCTTTTTTTATAAACTTAACCATTATGGTATAAGTGGGAAGGCCTTGGAGTGGTTCAGAAGCTATTTGAAAGACAGAAAACAATCTTTTTTTTTTTTTTTTTAACAATGAAATATCTTCTTTGAGTCCAGTTGATTGTGTGGTTCCACAAGGAAGTATACTATATTATAGGGCCGTTACTTTTTGTTATTTATATTAATGATTTTCCAAATTCTTCAAATGTTCTCTCTTTTATATTATTTGCAGATGATTCTGATCTTTTCTTTTCTCATTCAAATCCTAATACATGTACATTAGTTGATATTATGAATTTAGAATTGAATAAGATAATGCAATGGTTAAATAGATTATCGCTTAATTTGCAGAAAACAAATGTTATTTAGTAATACCCTTGATAAATTGCCACAGTCATGATACAATATTTGAAAATGAAATGATTAAACAGGTTTACTCTGTTAAAATTCTTTGTTTAACTGTAGATAGTAAGCTTTCTTGGAAACAGCATATAGATTGTATATGCCGTATAATCTCCAGTAACACAGGTATTTTAACACAGTATTTTCCTGTTAAAACGTTGTTAATGTTATATTCAACGTTAATTTTACTTATAAAATTATAGTATGGGGCAATACACAACTTATACAACTTATTTGGATATAATATTTCTGTTACAAAAAAGGTACTTCGAATAACAAGCAATACCTCTAGATATTCTCATACTGATGAGTTATTTGTGGAGAATAATATTTTGAAAGTTAGGGATTTGTATCATTATTATCTTGGTCAATATATGTATAGTTTACATAACAATTCACTTCCTTTAGTTTTTGAAAATATGTTTAATAAGAATAAAAATATTCATAAATACCCCACTCGTCAAACAGATGAGTATCATTTACCCCTCACTCGAACTCTTTTTACAAAATCTACGTTTATTTACAGTGGCCCAAAATTTTGGAATTCCCTCAAAAAAAAAAAAAAGATTCTACTAGTTTGAAATCATTTTATATTAATTTAAAGAAATATCTTATTAGTTTATAATATGCACCCCATGATTACTTTACCTGATTTGGAATTGTTGTTGTTGTTTTTTTCTTCGCCCTGTATCGAGAATATACCGACCTGCCCTTCGCTCTCTCTACTCCCCCCCCCCCCCTCTCTAACCCCTCCCCACTTTCCCTACTCTCTTCCTCTCCCTCATTCTTCTCTGTTCTTTATTGGCTGAGCACACACCCAGGTGACTCTGTTTTGGGCATGCTTACTTTGTCTATAAAGTGCCAGTGTGAGTGTGCGTGCGTGTGTGTGTGTGTGTGTGTGTGTGTGTGTGTGTGTATGTGTGTGTGTGCGCGCGCGTGTGTGCATTCGTATGCCTCATGTTACCATCGATGTCATATTATGAAAAGTGTGTATACTTGCACTGATTAATTTGTTCGGTACATGTAAGGCTTATTGTAGCATGGAGTTACTGTTTGTTTGTACCTCCATGCACAAGTACCTCCATGATAGTAGTTTTGTAAGCCTTCATGTATAATGTATTGTAGTAATGTAACCTGAGTAAGTGAGGGGACTGCACTATACAAGTTCGCTTTTTAGCAGCCCATCAATTTTCATTTCCATCAAGTCCTAAATGAAACAAGATGTATTTCTACTGATCATAGCGTTACAAGAATATACTATCATTTTGACTCTTGTATTACCCATGTATATTGTTTGGAAATGAAAATAAGATATGAATGAATGAAATAAAAAATGAATGAATTGGTAGAACCTCCTGACAGATCTTACAGGGTGGTATCACTCTTTCAGATTCGAGCATCATCCGGAGAACGTCGTCTGTCACGGCTGCGCGCGATTTATGCGCGGGAGAAAGCAAGGGTGTGTCGCAGTTACTATATTAACTCGGGATTTTTAGAAGCGATAGGGAGCGCATCGATTCCAGCCATGTAGACGTTCATGTAGCCAGCATGACGCAAACAGGCGCAAGTGGGAGCCGCTTGCCAACATTCGTGGTGCTGCTCAGTATCGCTGGACTCCAGGTGTCAGCCCGAACTAGTGAGTACATTGCCGTCAGTATAGCTTACTCAGTTCCTCCGATATGATATTTGGATTAAAAAGACATATTGTGAACATTCTATCAAATGGATTTGTCTCTGGCTACAGAGAAGAATGAATGAATACGTATATCGATATACACGTACTGATATATTGATATTTCTTTAGTTCTGCAATCAAAATTTCACGACAAACGTAATGTACAAATACATTTTCTTTTGTACAAACCATAGGATTTTTTAAAAGAAGAATTAATAAGCTTGATGAATGCAAAATATTGACAATCATTGAATACATTTTTTTGGTATATCGATAATAAAGAAAAATAAGTTAAAGGTACAATCTAAAGGGAGCAATTGCAGAAAAAGGCTGTATCCTATACAAGCTTACACTTGAGAGCGGAAACGGCCCAGTCGACTAATATATATAGGTGATGTTTATCCAGGGTGAGTATTGGGGATGAACGGAGCGTGGGGGCGGGGGGGGGGGGTGCGAGATGGATTGCATGTGTTGAGTGGTGAGTGCATGAAAATGGTGAGGCCTTCAGTGTGTTTTGGAGATTTAAAAGTGATTTAATGATCATACGACGAAATTAGGTGATTCTTAAGCTTTGTCTTATGAATGTTCTGACCGACTTACACTGTTTGATGTGATCCTGTGGGGGATTGGATATCTGGCCCTTAGCGACCTATTGATCTGTGATTTATGACAATTCTTGGATTAGTAACATGATTGCCAGAAATTCGAGTTGAATATTTATGTACATTTCTATTGTAAGAGAATGAAAATATAAGATGAATAGATATCGTATCTATTTTAGCTGCGAAACGAGTACTAGTATCACGAGCTAACTGTAGAATGGGTATATATATATATATATATATATATATATATATATATACATATGTATAATGTCTGTATGTGTGTGTGTGTGTGTGCGTATATAATATATATATATATAATTATATTATATATATATATATATGTATACATATAATGTATATAATACGCACACACACATACACACACATACATATATATATATATATCTATACATATATATATGTATGTACATATTTGGAAAGGTATACACTGTCCTTCTATAGTCTATCAGTATGGCATTGTGTTGAATATTTTTAGACGTGTTTGCGAACAAAGGGGGCCTCAAACCATTTCAATACGATACTAAAGTCAAATGTTCACCGTTGTGAGCGACTCGCCTGTATTTTCATCTCGTTGTTGGTATATAAATCTAACCCATTATAGTAATTATGTTTGAAAAAGAAAAAAAAAATATCTGATGTGTCCAAGCATGATTTGCGTCTCATCTATGACAGGAAATATAAGCATTAAGAACTACAGTGGGAACTATGCTATGTCTGAGTGCTCAGCGCTATGAACTTAGCCTAACTCTGCGATAATAAACCGAGAGACCTTCAAAAATATAGTACAGACACAATGGAAACACCCTCATACATAATCACAAACCTCTAAAATATAATGTCTGAAGTCTCAACATGTACGCCCCTTTGAGCTTTCTAAATAAAAAAAATAAATAAATCAAGCAGCGTGTTTGTATGGGCAAATAAGAATCATGGTGAAAAATGAGTTTGATATCGACCGATATTTGTAGCGGCAATCGATATTACTGTCTCTTTACATAACAGGATATGTTATGATTAATTACGAGTGAATCGTACCTTCTTTAATAGTTCCTTTTCATTCTGATGCCATTTGCATGGTTTAAAAGAGTATCAATGGCGACTGAAACCAATGAATGGATGAAAGAATTAGCGTCAATTGCATTATTATGTACTTCTTAAATAATTATTTCAATTTCAAAAATAGATGAGGGTCTCGCACATTACAAGATCTGTTCTTAGTGCATTCCTTTTTTTTTCCGCTGAAGATGTCTCAGACTTATCGTTCATCGTTATGACAAGCCTATCATTTATTTTCCTTCGAAGGATTGATAATAGCCAGATGATTGTGTTATTTTCATTTTTCATTATCTCGTTCGCTTACCTTATCGTTAATTTTTGTTTCTGTTGAAAGAAAAAAACGAAGTAAATTTTGAATGGATTGCTAGATAGACAAGAAAAGGGGAAAGGGTTGGTATGACTGCAAAAGTGAATTGCTGAGCTGGAAGACAGAAAGGCATGCAAATAAGAAGATGAATCATCATTCCATACGATCAGTCACACGGTGTCTTTCGCTGTCTTGTGCATCTTATGAGCAGGTAGCTGCGAAGTAGGCTGGAGCGTATCTTCGACTGGCTGCTATTACATCGTACCGGGTACGGCAGATTGGGACAACGCGCAGGTATGGTGCTCCACCAGAGGTGCGTCGGTTGTCGAGGTCACGTCCCCGGAAGAAAATACTGAGCTCATCACCTTGCTAAATGGCGCCAGCGGATGGCTGAATTGTAACATCCGAAATAAAGCGAATTGGGTCTGTGGCGCAGACTCCCACATCATGACATATGACAGTAAGTCATTAATTGGTTAAAGGGGAATGAAAGCTAAAATGAAGTGGATTGAGTGAATGCAGCAATGTACATGTATAATTAATAGAACACATCAGCGAAAGTTTGAGGAAAATCGGACAATTCGTGCAAAAGCTATGAATTTGTAAATTCTTGATGCCACTATCGCGTGTAGTTTAAAAAATCTTACACGTACAAAATACATTTTGTACTTAGTATAGCAAATAAACAAACAAAAACACCAAAAGCAAAATATGCAGAAAATGTTACAAAACAAGAACAACGAAACAGTCATGAACTACAGTTACTCAACAGAACCGAAAGAAATGGTTAGGCCTCGATGTTGTAGTTCAATTCAGAAGATAAGTATTTCTTTTATGATCTATCTGATCTGTCTTGTTTTTAAATATAGATAAGGGATATTGAAAGAAGTAGGCCTACTTTGATTTACATCATCTAAAACACTGTTCCACAGTTTGGCAAAACGATATGTATACGCTACGTTTCTTTAGGTTTGTTTTTGGATAAGGTACATCTAATTTTGATATCACCTTTCTCAAAGGACATTATACAGACTGCTTAAGTGAAAATGATTTGCATATGCTTGGGGCCATATTATGGTCTTATTTGTTATTCTGTATACATTACATGTAATAAAATGTTGATCACTTCTTCAGCAAATGTCTACGTTGGGCTTTTGGTTAGTTTGCATCAAATTGAATAATTCTTAATTTTGGAAATCTCAACTTTAGATTCATAACAAAACTATGTGTGCTCTATATTGAGTAATCTCTGAATTTTATCGGAATCATATAAAGAGAATACAAAGAAAAATCACAACATTTGTCTTTTCATGAAAAGTACACATTCCTTCGACTTGCTGACATATACAAAGGGTAATCATGTTACCATTCCCCCTGCTGTCTGCAAGAGGTAAGTCAAATGTTCTTTTATTATGCTAAAAAAGTGAAAATATGTTGAATTTTCTGCATTGTTTTTTCATGTCGTTTTCCATGTATGACATCACAAAGTGTTGTTATAGTCTTCTCATTCAGCTGTGGCATCACCGAAATTTTAACAATTCATAACTTTTCAACGCCTTGTCCGAGATGTGTTCTAATATTGTGGCATTTGCTCAATCCACATGTATATTTGTGCTTCATTCCCTTTTAACTCTGCTATTATAACAGCAATATTATTGGAGGTGCCAGGGTGTTAGAAATTTGAATGATTAAAGACTTTCAGATTGACAAAGCTTTGCGACTGCATATACCGGTCGAATTTTACTTCACGCTCATATTCAAAGGATTGTCCGATAAACACTGTAGAGTTAAAAGTGTAGTTTTGACTGTTGAACTGTCCTGCAGTCAAACATGTAGATTTAGGCTGCCGGCCGGCCTTTCTTGTGTGCATAACATGTGTGGCGTACGTATACTCTTATACGTACAGTACTTATATGTGCGGAATTTCCGAGTGCGACGTGCGTAAATGTTGGGGACGAACATCTTCGGACATCTTGACTCTTGAGCGAGTGCTACATGTAGCTGACTGGATGGTATTGACCCACAAAGGTATACGTGAAAAATGCTGTTAGTTTTCGACCCATTTTATAAAACAAATGATGCACAGGATTATTTCGTGGCGTTAGTGGAGATGCAGCTCACTCTGGGGTATTTACCAACGGCGTAAATCCATACTGAGGAGTGGGGGGGGGGGGGGGGGATGGTCACCATCACCAGAATTATACAAGCCCATAACCGGACCGGCGCAGCCTTTTTTTTTGGGGGGGGGGGGGGGGGTGGGGGGGGGGAGAAGCTTTGTGCCCCCTCCCCCCCCCCCCCCCACACACACACACTTTACAGGGATCGGATGCCCCACTCTTTTGCATGAAATATAAAGTGGGAGAAAAGTGGCAGCAACAACATAAAGACTATTTGTTCTTGTTGCTTTTTTTTTGCTTGTCAGACGACTTTCGGCGGAAAATCAGACCTTAAAAGTATGAAAAAATTATTTTTTTTAAAAATTATCTGTGAGAGGGAGCGGAACGACCGAACGGGGGAAGGGTGTGTATGGGGGGGGGGGGGGTATCCTTCTCCCACACGAGGAAGATTTTGCATTTTCAGACCTGAAATTCAGCGATCTGGTGCTCACTTGTGGTGAAAATTTTGTTTTCTTTTCTTTAAAAAAACACTAAGAAAATGAAATATTCACAATATATTATTGAATGACAAAATCGTGGTATTTCAGCTCTTGCTGTGCGACAGCACTGTGAAGGCCTACTAAATAATGGGGCCTATCATCGGGGTAGGCAGGATTTGATCTTAGGAGGAGCGGTTATGTGAGGGAACGAATCAAGCGAGGGGGGAGGGTATGGTAGGGGGGGGGGGTTTCCCCCTCCTACGGTGAAATCTCTTTGCGTTGAAAATTTTGACATTTTTCAGTCTAAAAACTGCCGTTTGTAGCTATATTCTTCGCTTTGGAAATTAAGGGGGGCACACCAGGCCCAACTGCTGTCAATCACTGGCAGCAACATCACGAGAATGGCATAGCGATTAAATGCGAGCGAGCGGAGCGAGCGAGCATGAAAATTTTAACATTTTACAGTCTAAAAACTGCCGTTTGTAGGTATACTTTTTCGCTTTGGAAATTAAGGGGGGCGCACCTGCTCACAATCACTGGCAGCAACATCACGAGAATGGTATAGCGATTAAATGCGAGCGAGCGGCGCGAGCGAGCATGAAAATTTTAACATTTTACAGTCTAAAAACTGCCGTTTGTAGCTATACTTTTTCGCTTTGGAAATTAAGGGGGGCCGCATCAGGCGCAACTGCTGGCAATTACTGGCAACAACATCAGGAGAATGGCATAGCAGTTAAATTCGAGCGAGCGGGGAGAGCGAGCTTGAAAATTTTGACATTTTACAGTCCAAAGACTGCCGTTTGTGGCTGTATTTTTTCGCTTTTGGAAATTATGGGGGCACACCGGGCGCAACTGCCGGCAATCGGGCAGCAACATCAGAATGGCATAACGATTAAATGCGAGCGAGCGAAGCGAGTGAGCTTGAAAATTTTGATATTTTACAGTCCCACATGTCCTTTGTGGCTGTACTAGTAATTTTTCGCTTTGGAAATTAAGGGGGGGGGGGGGGCGCACCGGGCGAAAACTGCTGGCAATTACTGGCAGCAACATCAGGAGAATGGCATAATGATTAAATGCGAGCGAGCGAAGCGAATGAGCTTGAAAATTTTGACATTTTCCAGTCCCAAAAACTGTCGTTTGTGGCTGTATTTTTTCGCTTTGGAAATTAAGGGGGCGCACCGGGCAAAAACTGTTGGCAATTACTGGCAGCAGCAACATCTAGAGAATGGCATAATGATTAAATGCGAGCGAGCGAAGCGAGCGAGCTTCAAAATTTTGACATTTGACAGTCCAAAAACTGCCGTTTGCAGCTATATTTTTTCGCTTTGGAAATTAAGGGGGGCGCACCTGCTCACAATCACTGGCAGCAACATCAGGAGAATGGCATAGCGATTAAATGTGAGCGAGCGGAGCGAGCGAGCTTGAAAATTTTGACATTTTACAGTCTAAAAACTGCCGTTTGTAGCTATACTTTTTCGCTTTGGAAATTTAGGGGGCACACCGAGTGCAACTGCCGGCAATTACTGGCAGCAACATCAGGAGAATGGCATAGCGGTTATTTAATGCGAGCGAGCGGAGCGAGCGAGCTTGAAAATTTTGACATTTTACAGTCCAAAGACTGCCTTTTGTGGCTGTATTTTTTCGCTTTGGAAATTAAGGGGGCACACCGGGCGCAACTGCCGGCAATTACTGGCAGCAACATCAGGAGAATGGCATACTGATTAAATGCTAGCGAGCGAAGCGAGTGAGCTTGAAAATTTTGACATTTTCCAGTCCTAAAAACTGTCGTTTGTAGCTATATTTTCGCTTTGGAAATTAAGGGGGGCGCACCAGGTGCACCTGCTGTCAATCACTGGCAGCAACATCAGGAGAATGGCATAGCGGTTAAATGCGAGCGAGCGGAGCGAGCGAGCTTTAAAATCTTAACATTTTACACTCCAAAAACTGCCGTTTGTTGCTATATTTTTCGCTTTTGTTTGTCCCACTTTTATTTGAGAACCATCCCCCCGCCCCCATCGACGCCTCTATACATATTAGGTTGCTTTTGTTAAGTGAAAGATCTGCTGCACACTCTTTGATAAACAAGTGGTGATAAATTAGGGAATATACGTCCATGTCAAAAGTGTACAAAGTTTATCCCTTATCCTACCTAATAGCGGACCTTTTGCATGTTCATGATTGCAATACAACGATCTGGTGCATAGTTCTGGCGATATTTGGACAATTTTCCATTAAGAAAGTTCGAGATTTGTCCTCATCTCGGGAATTGCTTGGGGGATAAATGATTTGTCTGTCTAAACACTTCCTTTGGGGCGGGGCAAATGCCCCTTTGCCCCCCATAGATTCGACGTCCCTGATCTTCCCTTGGTATGCCCATAGATGTATCCTGACTGAGTCATCAGTCACTGTCGTTTCTCAGGAATGATTCAGGAAATGGAGGGGGTTCATTTATGGCGATAAAGTTGTTGTTATTGTTTGTATGTTTTCGTATTTACAGATGGTCCCCAGTTACTCGCGTCATAGCATGTTTTTTATGTAGACCTATGCTATTTGACGTTGTCAACGCCTGAGCCATACCTTAAAGTGTATGTCGATGTTACTTTCTTCGCGAGCGAGCGAAGCGAGCGAGCGCTTGAGAAAATTATACATTTACCTACAAGATAGAATACTGTTCAGCTCTGTTACCTGTCTGAAGGCCGGCGTACAAACGTCATTCAATATGCCAAAATTGATACAATCACATTTCTGCTTCCTCCATTTTTCCCCTCAAAATTCAGGGGGGGATGATTGTACAGGCCATCCCCCCCCTCCTCCATTTCAGGGGGGGATATATCCCCCCCATCCCCCCCCCCCCCCCCGGGATTTACGCCCATGGTATTTACAATGTAGTGCAACATGCACTCGGCTTCGCCTCGTGCAATTGTAAATACCCTCGAGTGCGCTACATCTCCACTAACGCACTCTATCCTGTGCATCATTTGTATATTAACGCAACCTCGGGTAAATGATGGGGTGTTCGTGCGTGCACATACAATATTTCCATGGTACATTGTATAGAGACAATTATCAGCGGGGAAAAAAGTATCGACAGGGTTCTGCAGATCGAGAAGGCCACGCTATTGTCTATACCTGTCAAACGGTGAGAATATGAATAAGGCAAAAAATCCACTTCATGATTGATTCATTACAACCGGTAGACATCCATTCAGTCTACAATCCAACCAAATTGTTCTCGAGTAGAGAAAAGGCCTTTATGGCCAATGTATGTGGCGTGTGTTCTAACAGCTCTGTCTGCATGTAATACCACAGCGGTCGTAATTATATCAATGACATCATTTTAGTTATTTTGTAAGCATGATACACCACTGTACAATATTCCAAATATTCAAAGCGAGACGTCCACACGTGACCATAATGGCATTCACGGATTATTTGTCGTGAGCGGATGGTCAATATTATTGATGCTGTTACTGTACAGATACTTGTAACTTCTAGAAAATTAACGCATGTACAAGTGTAGGGCCTAATGTATTATATTATGAACGTGTGTGTGTGTGTGTGTACAGATAAGCATACCCATGGGTGTGTTCCCGTCTCTCCCCCCTCGTGTGTGTTTTTGCTGACACTTGTATTTAAATGAAAATGATTATGCACAACAACAAGCTATTATTGAATGATTTCGCCAAAGGCCTAACCAATTATCAATCCTTATATCAAACTAAGCACGTTCGACACCTCGCTGCCTTCGTTCCCTGACATTTGCACATGACTTTAGTCGCCATAATACCTTCAACTCAATTATCTTATTTCCATCAAATAAAAGGCGATACATAATAGAAAGTATACAAGAAAGGAAGCAAAGAATTACAAGTTAAAAAATTTAGTACAAAATATCATATTATGTACAAATGAATGTAAAGTATAAAGTGAAACGATGCATATTTTGAAAATTAACGTTAAAAAGTAAATAAAGAGATAAAAAGAGAGATCCACCGAAATAAACAGAGCTTGCAAGAAGTGGATGACTTGATAAACAATATGCAAGTACCATGTCTATCAAAAATTTATCTTTGATACAGCTACTGCATTTGTTATCCGGATCATAAAACCATACGTGTATTATAAATTTGTCAACAGTACTTGAATAGTATAAATAGAAGACATACGAATGCACACACACAAAAAAAAATGTCAATGTTGCAGCACAGACATTATTCATTGACTCTTGCTGATATAATAGCATTATGGTCCATCTCCCACATCTTCTAAACTTCAGAATGGTCTTTGTGCTTTTTCTTTTTCACCCCAGGCTATCATTTGTATATCCATAAATTTCATTTATCATATTTTGTAATATTGACATCTATATGTACTTATATTTTATGTGAAAAAATTGTATTTACAAGTTCTGTTCGAGATAGAACAAATGAATGAATGAATATAGGCTCAATGACGATAATTACTGGGACGTTATCGTTTCAATGTACAGCTTGGTCCGTCGTACATCTATATAAATTTGGGCCCAGTGGATAAAATCACGGTCTCACAACCTGGAGGTACATTGTATCTGGTTCGAATCCCCTATATATAGCTGCAGCTGTCGGACCCCTACATGCATAGTCCAGGGACTATATACTTATTTATTGCTAAGCTCTTTAAACCGTCCTAGTATATAGGTTGTTCGCTTAGTGACCCAGCAAAATAAATCAAAGCACATATACAAACATGTTGCGTTCTATTTTTTCTCACTTCGAGGTACGACCTACACTATAATAGATAAAAGAGACATAGAACACAGAGATGAAACCACCTAGACCAAGAGCTAATTACAAATTGTGCGCATATTTTCTCAAGAGGTCCTTTATCACGGATGAGAATCTTATCGCAGCGTGATAATTTGAAGCATATTATAATCACTATGATAATATTCTGCAAGAGGAACGTTTGTTACCGTTTGATCATTGATTACCTGTTATGTTTTTACCCATTGCTATTATATATTCTTGGACAAAGCTGCTATTCTCGTAACTTTGAGCCAACAATCTTGCCCTTAATTTGCACAAAATAGCATTCTCTTACTTTATTCATTTTGTAATTAATTCATCATCAAAAAGACGTACATTACACAACTGACTTCATCTGGCCGTGACCTTCACATGATCACCGTACAAAGAGACTTTGTTCATTATGCAGAATGTGGAGGCAAAGATGTACAACCGTTGCCTCGATTGCTCTCTACACTCGACCAGACATTGGCACAACACAACAGTAATACACATTGTACTAGTAACCGGAATTATTGAATGAGCAGAGTGAATAGCGCATACATGGTCCAATTAGAGTGGGATTAGAGCCTTTTCATATATGCTGTTCATTTTTGCTTGCTCACTCGTGACCCAGAAATTGATTGAAAATGACTGATGAATTGACCGCGCATTATCGCTTTGACTTCAGACTGACGTGCAATGAGGGATGCTTGATAAGCTATATTGTACGGGTCGCCTTGCATCTAGGGCTAATGTCATGTAAATTATCATTACTATACACCTGTAATAGTTTTATGAGTAAGGTTGCATAAATAAGTGTAATTAAAAACGTATGTATTGTAATGTAATCTTGTAGGAAGGGTAAGGAAGCATTGGACTTGTACTATGGGGTGAATGGAGCAACCAAAGAGTACTTTTCTTGAATTAGACCAAAGCAATTTATTTGTAAAAACAAATCACAGAAATAACCCAGATGAAATTTGCCTATTGTTAAACTAGACAAAAAGCTTGATCTTTCCTGAATATCAAACACATGCTTTCAGACCTACGAACCGAAGAGAAGTACGTTAATTTTCTACCAGTTCTTTGATAAGAGCTTGACTCTAGTCCAGTCTCCATGCCAACAATAATATGTAGGTTTTTTAATTGTTTTAATAAGGTAATGAACCGTCTTGTCGTTTGTTGTTGTTTTTTCCGATTCACGACGGAGAGAATTTGGCTTAACACTTTCTTGTCTTTTTCATTTCATGACAATGAATGCGATAACTCGAAGACTGGGCCCCAAATGAACCCAATAGTAACGGGAATGAACCCTGTGCTGAAATTACCGGTTCCGGTTTCTGGAATGATAACCCGTGCTGGGATTCATCGAAGAAAGTAGTCTGCGAAAAACCTTGTGAGTATTATCTGATATTGCCCATCAGTCAGTATCATTTTGAATTCAAAGCTCAGATCCTCAAAATATACATTGCTCAATTTGTCTTTAATCAATGGCGCAAAATTAGAATGAAGAATAGTAGAGCTTTCGTCAAATGCAGTTTGTTTTCCTGCCGAGTTGTAGCTCATAATAAGATATTCAGTCTCATGCATGCTGAGTAATGTGCGCATTTACACACATTTTATCATGGTTACTTTTACTAAAGTGAGAAAGTATGATTCTACCATGTCACATGTTTGCTGAGGGGGGGCCCGGGGGGAGGGTGTCATCTTCGAGACACTCCCATCATGCTTGTCTGTATTTGAGTATAAATCATTAAAGTCATGTTTACGGTTAGTTGTTAGAGTCCATGATATGCTCTTCTTGTTGATTTCAAGTTAGAAAGAACAAAAATGAACTTTCCTCAAATTTGTATGTTGGTCCGTGCATGGGGAGACTCGTGAGGTTACGACATCATCACCTCAGTACTGTCCATTATGCGCTTGCTACTATTATAGCTCTGTTTTGTATACGATTGTGAAACTCTAAAAGGGCATAACTGTTTCAATGATAAGGCTGATTTTGAAAAGATCCTCTATCATTCTTTTTATTTGGATTCACTTTATTTAGTATAAATCAACTTGAATCTATACTGAGCCAGCATATAGAATGTTCATTATAACAAGTAAGGTACCGTGCATTATGACAATGAACGAAATGTGTAGATAAAGAGATATAGCAGCATGGGCTCCCACGAAGAAAGGATTATACCCCAAACCTAGTTTGTTCTATATAATTTATTCAATTCCTAACTGGATTTGGAATGACACTCAGTCTATGTTGTAATGCGCATTCTTTGAATATCAAATTTTCCACAGTCATTGTGTGTTCAAACATGATTTAATAACGACATGATGCTCAATCAAGGACGTAATCAAAACTGACACCAGGGTAATATTTACGTGCAAACCTAATTGGTCTATCCAGATTCATTTGTCATTCTTATGAGATGAGTGTGACATGAATGAAGCTGTGATTACTATATAGCAATGTGAGTGGTGTTGACAATGTGATGATGATAACCATAGCAACAGTGACAATAATGAAAATATCAATGTTTACGATATATACGCTTGCTCCTCCCAGTTGTAACGACACTTCCTACAACGCTACTTTTCTTTTCTATTTCTTCTATTCCTTTATTCTGGTCGAAACTTTGACTACAAACACAACTGCTGTCTCTGTACTTAACCGTCTCTACAACCTTGTCATAATCGAGTATATTGATAATGTTCCTGGTATATTTAAGAATATGTTTAAGTGCAACTCATATCTTCATACTTATAATAGAAGGCAGAAAATATTGTTACATAAACCAACAGTACATACGACTCAAGCATTGAAATCATTACGCTAAGCAGGAATAAACATTATGGAATGATTTGAATGAGAATATAAAAGCATGCTCAACTTTGTCAAGTTTTAAAGTATTATGTCAAAGGGAAATATTTAACAAAATGTGAATTTGGGAAGTGAAATTTTGATTGTTTTTGTACTCATGTCGCTGACGGATGTTTATATATTTTTACCACATTTTTAAATATAATCTGTTCATGTATGATTTTCGTTTAGTTGTAAACTGTCGAAAAGTGCTTGTGTGTGAGTGGGAGGGTATATCAGTGTAAAGCTTTTAAATGTTTGTATATAATATAAATTTTGATTTGTATCAGAATAAGATTTTGTTACTGGGCCCCATCGATAGAAGCCCTCCATAGGGGTTCATAACCTTTCAATGTCTTTTATATAATTGTACACTTTTCGATATCATTACATGCATAATTTTTGTTTGCATGTGATTGTGTATACGCATGTTTTTACTGAATGGCTGAATAAAATTGAATTGAAAAAAAAAATGAATTGAGTAACAAAGGTGAGCTAACTTTATAGTGGATGCTGTCCTCTCAGTTTATTCCAGCACGACCGTACCAATGAGCACAACGTTTTCAGGACCAACTGAGACTAACTTTCGGAGCGCTCTCTTATGGAAAGACATCATCAATCCAGGCCGCTGTCTACAAAACCACGTGATGCTCTCTTTCCATTCGTCATCGCCGATTCGTTGCGCCAGCGCTTGTCTGATGTACGCCGGATGCGTCTCGCTGAACTTTTACCCGGAAGCGCAACTTTGTCAGCTCAACAACGAAGACAAAAACTCTGCATTGCACGATTATGTGAAAATCGATAGGTGCGAGTATTTCAGATTTTTCTCGAGTTAGGATTGTGTCTCTCCAATGTAATCTATCGTATCGTAAAAGGCGTTTCAATGGTGTAAAG
Organism: Diadema setosum; assembly: GCA_033980235.1. Classification (NCBI taxonomy): domain Eukaryota; kingdom Metazoa; phylum Echinodermata; class Echinoidea; order Diadematoida; family Diadematidae; genus Diadema; species Diadema setosum. The sequence continues at coordinate 8,019,242 of CM067072.1, read as the reverse complement.
GGAAATTTACTCCAAACACGTATAGGTGAAATCATTGAATACGGAAAACTTGGCAGATCATTTGAATAAGTAGGAAAGTTTGAGGAAACTTGGATATGCTGTTATAAACCTGGGCATTTTTGAAAAATTATCAGTTATGAAAATTCATTCTATATGAAATTTACAAATTCTCTCGACTTGTCAATGACATAACGGTGATAATATGGCCTTAAAGAGACAAGTCAAGTGTTCTTTGTGTTTATGCTTTCTTTATGATTGAAAAAAGAAAATGTATGCAACATCCTGTTATTCGTTATATCTTTCTACTTCACTGTGATGTCACAAACTGTTGTAGCCTTCTTAGGCTATGCGATGGGGGCACCAAAGCTTTGACAGTTATTAACTTTTGAGTTGATTAATCGCTTTTTCTCGGATAGTGTGTTTTACCGCTATTTCTGTTTTCACTAATTCACATAATGTTGAGGTATATACACCTCTAAGCCAATAATATAAGGAGAAAAAAATTCTAGAATTCTAGAATTGAAAATCGAATTCTACTGGCACTCTTGTTATCTCTGTAATTTTACCTCTACTAATGGTCGCTTTGATATGAAAATGTTTTATTTTTTGCCTTGAAGTAAATGGCATACAATGACAGGCATTAATATTAATGAATGTAATGGTGTGAAATATTGATGTAATTGATGTTGATTCAGCTTCTGTATCATTACCAAGGAAAGCGCTCTACACAAGCATTGCTTCTTTAGCATTCATCCCCATTTCCAGCATTTTCATACGCTTATTTTTTTAAACCTTCTGTATTCAAAATTTCGTTTATTATATATTACAATGCTAGAATATTGCACTTATTTTCTGTAAAATTTTATAAATGCTCGTGTTGGAAATGGATGCTTTAAAAGATAAATGAAAAGATTAAATTTTCATGACCGCAAGCACTACAATCACTCGGATAAAGAAGCTGTAGTGTAACAAAGGGGTCATCCCACGAGACCGACACCCACGAGTCGATCATACAGCCCACGAGTTCGATATTGAAGAAAAAGGTCCATCCGTCATACAGCCACGAGTCATATAGCCAATGAGTTCGACACTAATTAAATAAGGTCCATGGGTTCGACACTAGATTAAAAAAACAACAGCCAACGAGTTCGACATTACAGCATGAGGCTTATAAGATGTGTCAGTCTCGTGGGCCTTATTTGCTTAGTGTCGAGCTCATGGGCTGTATGACTCGAGTGTGTCAATCACGTGGCGTGCACCTGTAAGGACACGGTTATAATGGATACCTAACACAAACATTCAAATGAGGGTATTATGCTTGCAGGCCCTAAACATGGAGATTTAGAATTACATAAGATTATATTAAAAGGCTAGCAGGTTATTTGCTCAACGGAAGGATGAATGAAAGGCTATTTATAAGAAATCACAGACAATCGATGGCCATACAAATATAAATTATTGTTATGTGTGTATATTGCAATGTAAGCTAATTAGTGAGAATCAATTCAGTTCAAATTTCATTTTCGTATGTCCATATTTCAAAAGCATACACAACGCAATCATTGACTTTTGGACATGTATTAATTTTGAATAAAATACTACAAAGCAAAGATGTCTATAATGAAGAAAAAAAAAAACTCACGCAAACACACATACGTGTATCTGTGAGAATCACTGCTGTAGAGACCCCTCTTGAAATCAGACCAAATGCTGAAAGGGCAATTCCACCCATTAATGAAAAATAGATAGATCAAGAAGAAACTCAGGGCATCTTCATTGTAATTTGTGGCGTTGTCTGTGATTTCCGTTGCCTTCTGAATAAAAGCACTGCCTTGACTGCATTTGAAGCCTGATCATTGATGATTATACACCTTTATGTATGATATCTATACTGTATACTTATAAATTGCTATTAACGAAAAGTTTGGAACTTTAGTAACATTTTAGTAAAGTTTTGTAATGTAAAACTCACCATCGCTTTTAACGTTTCACACCATATAGTATACATGTTGTGATAGGGTTCACGTTCAGAACAGCATCAGTTGCGTGTTACGGCAGTATCAGCACTTTGAGAATTTTGTCTGTATGTGTGTGTGCGTGTACGTTTCTTACTCTCTCTCTGCATGTCTATGTCTCTTTTTCGATGTATTTATGGCTCATATTGTTCGTGTTGTATAATTTATTCATTTTACAATAAGCATGAAGACAAATTACAAAAACATATTGGTGAGGAGAAAACATACTTCCTTACAAAAACGCACACACACACACACACACACACACACGAAGAAACAAACAAACAAACAACACGAAATACAAACCCTGGATCTTGTGCGTAATATGATAATAGTTTCATCATGAAACGGTCATAAATAAATAACGCCGAGTTGCATATTACGCTTCCTGTACTTTCGCATCAAAGTATAAAAGTGATGCCATGCAGTGCATTCTTCGATAGCGTCGACCAAAGTGTCTTTATAAAGACTAAAGAAGCTTGGAGATAAAGGGACGGTATAGTTTTTGTTGAGATGGGCCTTCAGATTCTCAACTGTTTTGTGAGATAATAAGAAACGTCATCGGTCATGAAATATGTAAGCGCATATACAATAATCTAAGGGGAATTCAAACTTTATTTTATGAAAATTGGTTTTGAAATGACCGGCTGAGATATCCAAAATCAAAGAGGTCATAGTAAATGGTGTGATCAACCTTTATTGAGACCACTTTGTTTTTTCTGTGTTTTTGGATATCCCAGCCCTTTCAATTCGATTTTCGTTAAATATAACCTTGAAATTCATCTTAGAATGGCATGCTCTTTACTATCATTTTCATGAGTCGTTTCTTCTTCAATATCTCGCAAAAGAATTAAAATCCGAATCCCCCATCTCAACCAAAACTATATCCAGGCTTATCCTTTTAACGGTAAGAGAGTCCTGGGTCACGAAGAGATTACCCACCTCTTTGTGCAAAGTTCAAGTCCCCTCTTGATCCATTTTTTGTTCAATGTGAATGCTGCACCTAAGTCTTCCGACAGAACGGCAGAACGCGATCGCTTGCTGTTTTACCACTCGTCTGCTTGCGTGTGATAGTTTTCCGCAGCGCTTGTATAGCTGTACATTTTTTTTTCAAGTGGACAGAAAGGAGCTGACACTATACTGAACAGGACCGTACTGTCGACTTGAACTAGAAGTCCCGTCTGGAGAAGGAAAGATTAGGGGTACAGACTCAACGCTATCAGAAGTAGCGTATAAGAAGTTGTGAATGCTACCAAACGTTTCGTGAAGCAGCGTGCCACAAAGAGTAAGTATATAGCCCATAATCACACATCTATAGGATAATACGAGCAAAGATTAAAACTTTCATGTCGGTCTGATTTTGATATTATCAATGAAAATACTGAGTAAATGTAAAATACGTGGCTGCATTCGCTGAGGAATATGCGCAGAATTAAATGCCGTAGATCATTCTCCCCATAGGGGGCCTATAACGTTTGCTTCAGTTGCCCATTCCACGTGTGACGCTGACTCGTCTTACAGTCTTAGGTTTATTGACATGTGTAATATGCGGCGAACAATAGCAAGGCAAGGATCTTGATAGTCACGGAGTAATGTAGTGTATACTTATAATTTACCAACGCACTGTGGAAACGTCCATGGGCCACCTCTTTCAAATTCTTTAGAAAAGCAAGCATGCAAAATACAAGGATTTGATGACTTCATTCCACAATTAAATTGCACTTGTAGAGTCGTATCTATAAAATATCTTGCCGTTCGCCTTTGGTATGAATATCATTGTTTATACGAGACTCTTACAGATATTTTGACCTTCCACCTATGCCAAGTCAAATGTCGTTCACATAGCATTATATCTATCTTTTTTTTTTCACTATACCTTTTCCTGCACTGATCAAAGCAGAGATCAAGAATCAAGGGTAATTTTCATTGTCATTGATGTTGGTATCATGCAGAGATCTTGTAGATTAAATAAACAAATATAGACAAGACACTTTAACAGTGGTATGAAACGTTTCTGCAGATATGAGTTTCACTCTTTCACTCAACATGAAGGGAATCAGTCGCGACTGCATGTATGGATCTTTATAATGTAAACATCAAGGTCTGTTTGCATTCTCGCAATATTTGATACCGCTGGATTCCATGCAAGATTCCAGCAGGTCAAAATAATACACTCGATGTGTAATAATATTGTAGACTTCTGTCGAACTTTAGACTTCCTGAACGAACGGCAGCTCAAACGATTTGTAAGCCGTCTGATTGTGTGAGCCGTGTAAACACATTGTGATACAGAACGGCAACTATTAGATCTTTCCATTTCCACATCATCATTCTCTTGCTTTGCTATACATCTCTCTGTGGTAAGTGCAGAGCTTTTAGTTATACATGCACTGAAATTAAAAGTACATGAACGGCGTCAAAGACAAGTTGTTGGGTAATGGGTATGAGGGAAACAAAAGGACAAAGATATTTTGTCCGGTTGCACTTTTCTCATGGTTTATTAACAATGCTGTCGAAATTGGGAGCGCGATAATGGAAAAGTTATGCATCACATGATCATGCGATATTTTAAAAAAATTGATGCATGCCTTGGTATATCATCGAACCATGAAAAATAAAAGTTCATGGTCAATGGCTGAAGTGGAGTTTCTGTCGCTAATTGAATTCTGTTGTCCAATCAGAGCCCATTTTTAAAGACTCCCTTCAGAAAAAAAAAAACACCATCAAACAATCTTGGAAGTGGAGGGAGCTTTTAAGCTGAAGTAAACTTCAAAAACAATACTAGCACTGCAACAAAACTTACTGACTTTCTAATGCTAGCGTTATCAATATATAATTTACTATTACCACACAGATCTTACAATAAGCACTTCGCTAACACGACTATATCATGTACTACTCCTCCCATAGGTTATACAATATCATAAACTCATGCGCGGTTGTATTTTTCCCGCGACTGCCTGTGTTATTACTTTCAAGGGATTCCGCCTCCATATCGTGATCGACGATGGCTGTGGATCTCTCCATCTTCGACGATAGCGACTGGGTGGACCACAGCGTCAGCGGCAGCGTCTACTACGAAGGGGTCAAGTTCAGCGCCCTGGTCATTCCGTCGAGCATTGAGCGGCTGAAGACGTTTGACGTTCGAGAAGACGATATCTGGATTAACACCTATTCGAAATCCGGTAGCTTTCTGCATGTAAAACCTGACCTCTTCACCCAAATATACAGAATGACATTACCTTTAGAAAGTCCCCAGTGATTACAAGCTGCTACAATTAAACTTCACAAATTGACCAAAATTAATTAGCCAAGTTTTGATGACGAACACGTAAGATACTTGAATATCAGAATCGTACGATTTAACGCGTAGAAGATACGTTTTCTCGTTAAAGAGCAGTCACTGATCTTTAACGCCCTAACCTATAAATTAAAATCGAATGACTCTGTTTAAGGAATGGTATACTTTTGGTTGAAAGGGGTTTCAAGTTTCCAATTTTTTATTGAGATAATGAGCACCCCTTTTGATATATAAGAGAGCACAAAATTTCTAAGAGGAATTCAGAGTTTATTTTGATGAATTTCGATTTTGAGATGGCTGAGATATTCAAAAAAGGAAACAAAAAAGAGGAGCTTTTAAAGGTGGGGACCCACCTCTTATTATTACTTCATTTTTTTTTTTTTTTGATAGAGTGAATCAAACAGAGTGATTACGTCGAGGTTTCGTCAATTTCTAATTTCACTGGTATACGGAATTGTGGAATATCAATGCTCCACTTGTCTTATCCGACAGGTTGATGTAAGGAGCAAGTCCTATGGAATTTAAAAAAAGGTAATAATGTCATGACCTCACAAGTCTTCCTTTGATCTGCACAAAAATCTTCAATAAATTTACTTTCTTGACGTGAAAGCAAATAACACGGCTTAGATATCTTTCCACATATAGATGCGATATATATATATATATATATATATATATATATATATATATATATCGGTCTCGGTGCAATGGCGACGCGATGCCTTATTTCAAGGGGAAAAGCTTGCACGTTGTAAATTATGTACCACAGACATTAACATTTTTAACATTTTTGTGTATAAACCAATGGGAGACGTCATCACCTCAACTAATGTGGTTTTATTACCAAATGTCTAAAAGGTGAAAACGAGTAAAAATCGAAGATGTCATGACTTTCTTGTTCAAATGATAGTAATGGTGCACACAGCTTGAAAATCACATAATTGAAAAATCATAATTTTCTTATTGATGACAATTCCACCATTCTTTTCGAGCAATTGTTATTTAACTCTGATGTAGTAAAATCAACTTTGACATGGAGGGATTTGCACTTTAAGAACTTTATAAACCATGGCAATATCCCTTCCGTACTTCCACCCAGGTACGCACTGGGCATCCGAGATCGTGCACCTCATCTTGAACGATGGCAACCCCGACACCATCGACCGCACGACGACACAGGGCAACATCGAGATGGTCTACTTTCAAAAGGACTCCTATGATACGTCCAAAATGCACCACCTGCCGTTCTACAAGGTCATAGAAAGGGCGCCCTCACCGCGGATCATTCAGTCTCACCTTCCGGTGAGGTTCCTCCCTCCGGAGATAAAGAGCAAGAAGGCAAAGGTATTATAGATATCTGCTCGTTTTCTTTAATATCGACTGAGCCATTAGTTATGTAAATTCAAAAAGAAAATTATTACTTATGACCCTCCGTAGCCTCACTCCTGCTGGCAGGTCCAGGCTGAAAGACGCAGCCTTCACCGCATAGGACAAGAGCATGCAGATCAGAAAGACCACAAGGAAGAAGAAGAAGAAGAAGAAGAAGAAGAAGAAGAAGAAGAAGACAGCGTCGACGTATGACATAGTGCAGAGCTCTAAGGTTATCACAGAAGAGTCATTGTCCACTAAAGTGGGTAGGCCTATCTCATCGGCTTGGAGAGTAGGTCCTAGTGGTGACTCGAATCTTGCTGGTCTCGGAGATGTCTCTGCGACATCTCTCCGACGTCTCTTAGCGACCAGCTTGTGGTCTTTGCGGAGTTTCGAGAAAATCGAAGAAATTCGATTTTTTTTTTCCGCAGACTTTTTCAAGTCTCCAGCTGGTCTCGGAGACGTCTCCGCAATGTCTTGTCAGTTGCGGACAAGTCACTGAGCTGGGGCTACTTTTGTCTGCGACGTCTCCGAGACGTCTCCGCGACCATGCAGAGACTAATTTGCTGATCTACCGAAGACGTCGCGGAGACGTCTTCGCTGCTCATAAGACCGACATTCCCGCGACTTCCGTTGTCAGCTTGCTTGGAGACTTCTCGGACGGCGCTCTTGTGTCGCTGTCTTCTTGAAAGCGTAAGCCATTACCTGGTCTTGAAAGTTGCACGAGTCGCGGCAGTTGACTCCAGTGAGTCTCCTCCATTGAGATAGGGCCTTAGAGGGATAGATGGAAAGTTGATGCGATATCACCTCATACGTAAACCAACTTGGCAGATGTTCAGACTTTGAAGGATACTGTTACAAGAATAAAAATGATCAATGATTAGTAATTGCTTTCTGGCCTTTTGGCCATGTTGGCTGAGATCGTTCTGCCTGGTACAATGTTGCATGATTATCGGCTCGGTTACAGTGTGGGAGGGCTGGCGACATTTATTTTGTTGGTGCCGTTTTGTGTTGTCTTTGTATAGGTCGTAGAGTAGGTGCTGACATAATTTCTGTCTGTTTACCGCCAGGTGATCTATGTTGCCAGAAATCCCAAAGATGTGATCACCTCTCTTGATCGCTTCATAGGCGGAACCGAGATGGGAAACTTCATCAAATGGAAGGAAGCACTCCAGGAATTCATGGATGGAAGTAAATAAGAGCATTTACTTAAAGTCATAATTGCTATCGAAAAAAAAAATGATATGAGACATCTCACAAAGAAATGATATATGACATCTCACATTCCTCCCCATTTCCAACATGTTCGTATACTTACATTTTTTCTGTAAATTTATCCTTTATTTTGTATTATGATGAAATCTATGTATTCAATTTCTGTAATGTATAATACTTGTATGTTTCTGTTGGAAATGAAAAATGAATGAATGAATGAATGAACAACGACAGGAGACTACAGAAATTATAGCAAAGATAGACAGAAATCATGTTGCTTTAGTAGCATGCTATCCCCTTGAGATAGATCGTCGATCTTTTATGCTATTTATAGCAAAACGCGATCAAGACAGTAGCAAACAAATAATATCCACATTTCCTGATAACGCCATGATGAAGTCTTAACAAGTATTTGCTAATTTCCCCATAATGCACCCCTTCTGACCATCTTGGTCTTCACTCTTATGACCTTTTTGCTGATGTCTATTCCCCTCCAGCGCGAAATTATGGCTCGTGGTTTCACCACGTGAAGACGTCTTGGAATCTTCGTCATGAAGAAAATCAGCTTTTCATCAAATACGAGGACATGAAGCAGGTATATCAATAATGTCATTTCTTGATTCGCAGTATAATATATTAGTTGCAAGAAGGTTTCCCACAAAATCTCTTTGGATCATTTACCCGCACAACCAAAATTCATGCAGTTACTCTTTATACCTGAATGCTGTGCTAGAGCCGACGTTAAGGATTATTGCACTTAAAGACAAACACAAGTCATAATGATATCTGAAAAAAGAGAGAATGGCAAGGAGAGTAAGAAAACAAACTTTAAAACGTGATGACAAATGCGTCTGATTTTGTGGTGCATAGCCATGATAGCAGCATCAATAGTAGTAGGCTACTATATGGTTATGCAAATAGTTATATCCATTAGTTCATTCGTTTATTTTCCATCTCCAACAAATCATGTAAATAGGATTATCTCTTTTCTTTTCCAAGAGATAAGTGCACATTACATTGACATTATAAAGTAAAAGAAGTGAACATGTATCAGTATGTCATGAACATGGAAGGTGAAAAGAAAAACGACAAAAACATTTTGAATACGTTATACGAGTATGTCTGGGCTCGAGTGATGTAAATGTGTGTAATGTGTACATAAAATAGTAATTCGACTACGATTCTTACCAAGACTTCCTCTATCTATTTTGTACTATGATCTCACTTAATTTCGCGTTGACCTCACGTGTGCTGCACAGGACTTACGACAGGCTGTCATCACGATTGCAAATTTCCTAGGGCGCCCTCTGACCGACGAAGTTCTGGACAAGGTGGTGGAGCACAGCTCGTTCAGCGGGATGAAGAAATCCTACCAGAAAGTGGAAGAACAGAAGGACGGTCAGATGCTCACCAAGTCGCTCGGGAAGCAGCCTTACATGAGCAAAGGTCAGACGCCAAAGATAACACGCCCATAAATTGGGGGCGTCCCACAAGCTAGACATCCACGAGTTCTACTGCCCACGAGTTATAAGACCTTGAAGAAAGGCCCACGAGTCATATACTATACTAGTAATTATAGCCTACAATGGCCTATGAGTCTTACAGTCCACGAGTTACACATGCACGAGCTAGACAATATATGGCCTTATTTGCCTAGTTTCTGGCTCGTGGACCGCGTTGCTCGTGCCTATAGGCCTTGTTCAATTAGTGTCTATAATATAGCCCGTTGGCTGTTTGACTTAACTGTGTAACTTGTAGGCTGTATGACTCTTAGGCAATATGACCCGTTGGAGTCTAGCATGTGACGTGCACCCCCGTAAACATACACACAAAACTTTTATTTTCCGAATCATTAATATCAGATGTAAATCCTATTCACAAAGTAACAACATGCACAGAACACTTTATTAGCATTCCACACACGCATACGTACACACACATACACACACACTACACACAAAGACACACCAAAAACACACTTGACGCTAACGTAAAATTATCATGACGTTATAGTTTGCTTTTGAGAAGAAAAATAGTGGTTAGGGTGTAAGAAAAAAAGTAAATACAGATGTAATAAATATCAGATACATCTAATACGTTATATAAAATGATACATGATAAGAAAAGAAACATATATTAGGATACTTGTGTCTCTTTGAAGAATGTTACAGCAATGTGGGGAATGAGAGTACGGACTTTTTTTGTTATCGATTTGAAAATTTTCGCATCAGGTTCATTCACTCAAAACGTGTTCGGTACTTTTTCCTTTCTCCATTTCCGCTTTCCACTAGTGAATTGAAAGCCAAAGATGACAGATTAAGTGTTATTACGATATATTAGTTTTGCTTCTTGGACATCATCTGAAGCCTCATTTTCATCGTTTTAAACTTTGTTCAATTTTCAGTTTCATCATCATTGGCGATATACATCGGCGATGTCACAAAATAATCTATAGGGATATAATGTTAAGACAAGGCAAAAATGCCATAGATGAATTGCCGAACTTCGCTTCAATTGAACTATACTTTTGCTAAAACATGTGAGGTCCCTGTATGTTTGGTATCGGTACATGTATTGCTGCTTATTAAGATTGTAACATTATGGTTTTGTTTTATTTTCTGACAGGTGTCATCGGAAATTGGAAGAGCCGGTTTACAGTCAGAGAAAATGAGGAATTTGACAAAGTGTACGCAGAGCAAATGGCTGACACTGACTTGACGTTCGAATTTGAATAATCATCAGCGGTGACTCGACATAAGTTACGTTCAGACGGTGATCCGTGAACCTCGAGAACAGCTAACCTCGAGGATACGTTCTATGAGGCGCCAAGTGTCGAAATTGCCATTTCGTCGACGAAATGACTGATTTCGTAACGAAATTGACAGTGCGACACTTGGCTCTCCATAGAAATTATCTATATCCTCGAAGTTAAGGATCACCGTCTGAACGTTACCATTGTCACTGAATAAGATAATGAAATGAAATGAAATATAGTAAAATAGAGTGAAATATGACGAGGATGTATAGCATTGCACCTCCCGTAATTTACCCGGGGCTTGCCTTGTTACTTGAAATCAACAATTTATTTTACATCAACATTTTGTCACATGTTTAAGATTTTGATGATGATCCTGTTATTATTTGTTTAAAGATTTCTCACAACGAAAGCCAGAAATTACTACCGATGTTCATATGTCATAAGTGCTGCGAATGAATCAGAGCTAAATGATAAGACATGCTCTGTTATCATAACATATACAACTGAGTACCTAACTGTTAAGGTTATCTTGTTACATAACTATTTCTAAAAATCTTCCCATTTGCTGCATTGTTGGCGAATAGATGGAATGAAAGCGTAGTCATAGTACACGAGATCAGAGAATTCATCGCGTTTTCAAAGCACTTTTGGATAAGTTTTGAATAATTGTTGTGCGGAGCAGAATTAAAAAAAAAAAGTATAAAAGGATCATTTTACAGGTGTCATGATAATTATTTACGTATAGTTTTCCCCAGTATAGTTACTTTATTATCTTTATGTAAGAAGTGTCCGATGTATATGCTGTCAATGTTTGCGGAGCACAGTGCGATTCTGGATTGCACGTTAAAAGTCTACTTTATTCAAGATTTGAAAAGACTCACTCTATTTTCTGAAACCATGCTATTCTGTTTTCTGTTTGGGTTCTCATATTATACATGTATTTAGCGGTCTTCTGGTATGCCTAAGAACGAACGCTACGTCTCAAGGTTAGTCGAGGTGTTATACAAAACATCTGACTGAAAAGGAGAACATTAATTTTGCGGACATTTTACAGATTTCACTAGAGAGATGGGGTTAGGAGTTGCTATATTCCGAACGTTTGTTGTTCTGAAGGTTCATTATTCCGAAGGATCGGTATGTCGAAGGTACTTTAATCCGAAGATGAAATAAGGTGCGTTATTCCGAAGGCTCGTTAATCTAAAACTGAAATAATATTCGTTTTTCTGAAGGTCCATTAATCTGAAAACAAACAGAGCTTCATTATTCCGAAGGTTCGTTTATCCGAAATGAAATAAGGTTTGTTAGAACGCGGCGTCATACATTGTCGAACCCTTGTCGAACCTTTGTAGACCCTTTTTTCATCTTTGGATAAACGAGCCTTCGGAATAACGAACCTTACTTCATTTTTGGACAAACGAGCCTTCGGAATAACGAAATCTATTTCGTTTTCGGAATTATGAGTTTTCGGAATAGCGAACCTTTTTCATCTTCCGATTAATGAACCTCTAGTTATACGATATTTGTGTGTTTCGGAATAACAAACTTTGGCAATTACTGACCTTATTTCATTTTCGGATTAACGAATCTACGGAATCTTCGACATCACCCGGGAGCTGGTATATGGGAGAGAGACTCTCTCCTCCCATGGCTACACTGTTCTGAAATATCTTTGTGGTAGCAAATTGCGTATTTTCACTCAAGCCTCCTCCACTGCCCTGTTGTATTTTGACATGCACGTTTCACTTTTATCAGTTGTTGAATTTGTCTATGTTTAGTGACACTTTAGATGATCACACCAAATAGTATCGGTGAGAGTGTTAAACGTAAATATTTCAACCTTTTAAACACCTGAAAAATAGAGTATTTATTTGCTGTGATTCATTTTTTTTTTTAAGTTTGAAATCAAAGCTCTGATTATAACCTACTTTCTTCATATAACTTGTATTACCTATTTTTTTTTCTCTCCCTCCATATTTCCCGCGTATTTTGAGAGGGGAATAAAGTGGTATCCCACAACATATATCAAAGAATTCATAAAGATAAGTGAAACACTCGGTGAAAGTTTGCCGAAAATTGGGGAAAAAAGAAAACTGTTCCAAAGTTGGGAATGGTAAAGAATTCGGGCTTATGCCATGTGCCGGTCAGTCGAGATGAAAACTTTCACGTTTCGGGATGTTTCAATACAGTTAAAGAACATACAGTACATGCAATTTAAGAGGACGTTTACCCCCCCCCCCCCCCCCCCAAAAAAAAAAAAAAAAAAAAATTATATACATATTATGTACTAGTTATATGTATGTGTATAGGCCTATATCAGAGCTCGACAGTAACTTTTTTTTTCCTGGTGGCCCGAAAAAGATATGTTGGCTCGGAATAAAAGCTATAAAAGTAATGTCCTATGTAGAATGTTAGTTTCCCGATCGGGTCATCAATATGCATGCAGTCAAACCATTTTATAGCGGCTACTTGGCTTTTCTCTCTCAGGTCTTTCTTTCTGTTTTTTTTTTTTTCTTCAAATGACCGTATACGGTAGGTGGCCGCCAGGTAACATATATATATATATATATATATATATATATATATATATATATATGATATATATATATATATATATATGTTCATCTTGGAATTTTCCACGTGTTGGACTTCGAATGTTGTAATTATTAGAAGAAAGAGTCTCAAGTACGCCATGGATCCAACTATTACAAAATTTTTATTACAAAATTTTCGGTCTGCCTCAGACCTTCGTCAGTGCAAAGACAATGATGGACAATGATAAACATGAATCATAACAACAATGCTATGCGCGTCATGCATACCCCTATACGTATCAGCGCTCTCCTTGACAACGCAGCTCCAGGGCAACGCACTACGCGCATGACATGTTGGATCCATGGCGTACTTGAGACTCTTTCTTCTAATATATATATATATATATATATATATATATATATATATATGATAAAAACCTAAAATGGCAATAGATCTAAAAACGCTTTATCCTGGCGAGGAAAGCGCATGATTTCTTCCTCGCCAGGATAAAGCGTTTTTAGATCTATTGCCATTAGATGCCATATTATGTTATAATATGGCATCTAACATAATATGGCACATAACATAATATATATATATATACTATATATATATATATATATATATATATATATATATATATATATATATAATGTTATATTATATTTTTTATATATGTATATAATATGTGGGTGTGGGTGTGTGTGTGTTTGTATGTGTGTTTGTAAGATATTCAAAGATCAACTAGTTAAGGACATTCAAGAGATGGAATAACAACGTGCAGTCTTATTCCCTTTGATACCATGTTTAATGCCACCACTAAGAAATATTTGAAGTAAATGTGCTAAATTGGAGCTGTCCCACACTAGACAGGAAGACAATAACTGATTTATGCGTCATTGCATCATAACTGGTCACTCTCTGAGGAAGATGTGCTTTTATGATGGTAATTACTTTTCGCCGTCCCTTCTTATAAAACATGCCTGGTACATACAGGTACAGACAACATTTCGCAAAAATTTATACAATAAAAATCAAGATTACTCGACTTTACATGAATTCACACTGTCTAAAATAAATAAAAAAAAAAAAAAAAAAAAATAAAAACTATGCTTTCCAGTGAGGGTATACAGTTTCAGATATTTTCACGACATACAACTCATATTTACACTTTTGCAGATGTTTCTGGGCTCCAGAAGAGATGATGTTTGTCATGATGCACACTGAAATCTCTTCCACTGCTCAAAAGCACTTGTTGCCAATTCATTGATATATTTAATTGCAGCATCACCATAGTAGGACCGAATTGATACAATGTACTAGTATTTTCACGTGGCAGCTATGATGTGTTGTAGCCCTGGAAGTCATTAAAGTGGAGATTATTTTATCTAGTTCTAATTATGGTTTGAGGATATTTTATAGTTTGAAAAAAGCAAAAATACAAAGCAATGCGAGAGAGGAAAAAAGACGGGTCAATTCCTAAAAAACGGTTACCCTCGAGCCTAGAAACTTTCTTAATTTGCGCACGTCTTTCAATTACTAAGGTGTGATACGTCAAAATAGTACCCTTGGAGATGCCATTCGATTAGTCCGCGAACTCCGCAAAATGTGTAAATTTACTCCTGATCGTGCGGAGATAACGTAATGATACCATCTGGGATACAGGAATGATACCTTGAAAGAGATGCCTCTTTCAGTGCAGGTTGGTTATCCGTGTCTTTGAGACCTTTTACGTTTTTCAATGTAGATTTCTATGAGGGTTTTGTTTTACCAGGATAAAACATATAAACTGTTTATATTTCCTCGCAGGTCTACCGCTGCTCTTTTCTCTAGAATCTTGGTCGGTCCCATACCTTATTATTTGAGTTGGGAAATACTTTTTTTATAGTCAGCATAGATCTAACGTTACTAGTGGTTACTGTGTGCTCCGACTTTTTTTTCCACTCTAATTAGTGTCTACAGTTGAACGTTAACCATAACCATCACAACGTTTGACAGTTTATTTTTAATTATTGCAGTAGACTATGAATGATCTAGCGACCAGCACTAGTCCCAGCAGAGGCAGAGATAGCCCGACCAGACGCTGTTAATACGCTACGCGAATACGCTGTCGCGCTACGTATGTACAGCGGCGACTGGGCTGTGTATAGGAGCCTAGTTAAGGCAGAGAATGTAATTTATACAACAACCCTGTGTAGTGTGAGTGTTGCTGCAGAGCAAGTTGATTTCATGACATGCATGTGATTGTGTATTATGAGTAAATTTAGGCTTCTCTCTAACGTTAACTGTTAAAGCATAAAATTTGATAATGTTTTGTACAGTGTATCTGTTTATGAGCAATGTGATGAGTGGTGTTTCTATGAACATGTACAGCTCTACACTACAGATAAATATAGTCTAGATCTATATAATATAGGCCTATGTGCAGGACGCCTTGCTTCGCACAGCGTCTTCCCTGTGCTGTGGCCTTTGCTTTGGTTGGGCACAGAGGTCAGAGATAAATACACGTCTGAAACTCCAGAGAATGGCTAGATTCTATGCAAGTGTTTGACGTTAGATAAAACCTAATGTAGACCTCTAGAACCTAGAGCGTTCTAGTGCCTTTTCAAACAAAAAATCTTTGTCCAGCCATCTTGCTGCTACATGACTTTATTTCATGGAGTTACCATCCAAATTTACAGCTTTTTGATCGAGCTGCAGCTGCTGTACAATAAAAGGGATTACTCAAACGAGTAACATATCAAGATATTCTCTTCATGTTGCACTTGGTTATGCAGTTGCTGAGGAGGAGATGTGCTGGTCCTCTGAACACAGTAACTCTTGTGGATCTGACTGATGTTGGCCTTGGTAAGATACTGCTATATACTACATACAGCTGTATGTTATTGTCTATCTGTCTGTCTGTCTTTCTTGAAATAGTCTAGTAGATAAAACATATAAATTTTTATTTGTGTATCTAGATATCCTATCAGCATTATTACTGCTTGTAAAGCTTTTAAAGGGATCATACAGTTTTGGTTGAGACCTAATTTTAGGTTTCTAACATTTTTTGGTGAGATAATGAGAAACCTCTTATGAAATATGAAAGAGCATGTAATTCTGTGAGGAATTCAATGTTAATTTGATAAAAAATGGTTTTGAAATGGCTGAGATATCAAAAAAAGAGCGATTCTAGTAAAGTGTGTGACCCAAACTTTACTACGATCGCTTTGTTTTACTTTGTTTTTGGATGTTTCGGTCATTCCAGACCCAAATTTCATCAAATAAACTTTGAATTCCTCTTAAAATGGTATGTTCTGTACTACAGTTTGACCTCGATTATCCGGCCATGTCGGGACCGGCGCTCATCCGGATAAGTGAATTGGCCGGATATGGGGGACACAATGTTAATGTGTAGCTGCCGTCCAAGCTGCCGTCCCAGTTCACTGACAGCTATAGGCAGGTAGCGTACCCCGCAACAGTGGTGTAATCTATGCTAGCCTGCGCAAAATTAGTCCCTTCTTCACAAAAATAAAGTATATCTTTATGTGAAAACCATACATGTTTTACCTCATTAGATATTGAGAAACCTATCATGCACATCTTATGAAATTAGTGAAATAGATTCATGAAGGTCACTGCTTTTTTTTTCAATTTTTGGATGAAAAAAAAAAAGAAGTCCTTCACTGAGTGAAGGCGTCCGGATAATAAAGATTTCCGGATAAAAGGAGGCCGGATAATCTAGGTCGAACTGTATATCATAAGTGTTTTCTTGGTATCTCGCAAAAAGTTAAAAGCCTAATTCTCATCTCCACCAATACTGTACCATCCCTTTAATATCACACATAACTATGTATGCATGCATGTGTGGACTGTGTGTGTTTGTGAATGAATTCGTGTGTCCAATACCAAACCCTTGATAGGGTTCATTGCCCTAATCTATACATTGCTGGGAAATTTCAAATGGAAATATGGTGTATATGTGTAATTACATGTAACTTCAAAAGAAGATGCGGAGCTTGCATTGAAAATAACTGAATTTTTCGTGCCTTGAGGAGTTAGGGAAAAGCTCCTGAACAATCTACCAAATAAAACCAGATTCATCATATTTTTTGTTGTTGTTCTCTTTGCTTATTTCTGAAAGAGGAGCTACCTTGCTTTGAAATTTAACACTGCTTTGCTGATAAGCTAGTTACAGCTACAGCCTATAAAGAAATGATGAATTTGCAATGTGGAGCTTATATGCCTAGCTGGTGCATAGTACAGGTGTCCACTCTATTGATCATCTGCATCATCTGCAGCACGGATTGAGAATCTTTACGCTGTGCCAAAGCTGCAGACTCTGGTCTTGCGGGGGAATGACATCACCCTGGTCCAGAACATCTCGGTCTGCCATCACCTCTGGCACCTCGACCTGGGCAATAATCAGGTCAGCATTCACAATGATTGATTCCCAAAATTTTAGTTATGAATAACACAAGGACAGGGTAACATGCTTATGATGAGAGATGTACACACCTGTAAGCATATAACAATGTTTGGGGAATTGGGCTGACAAAGGGAGAAATGCAATTGCAGCTGAAATGGCTAGTATTTCATGGCAACACAAAAATATGGGAGATTTTATTTAAGTATGGTTATTATTTGATACATTCATTCTCTTCATATCATATTGTGTCAGGTAAGAAAAAAAAAATCTTTAACAGTATTAAACTTACTTGATATAAAGTTCACATTGCTCAAGTCTTAGGATCTAGATATTACACAGTTCATTCTTACAGAGACTCCAACTCTCCCGCCGAAAGCCCATTTTTGCAAAATCTCCCGTTCTCCCGTTTGAGATTTGATTTCTCCCACCCTGGCTCTGTGTCTCCCGGTGGAAAGGATTTCTCACTTATTTCTATTGTATGTTGAAAAAATAAGCCTTAGATAGCACCAGAGAACACCTAGAACCCAAGGAACTTCGCGCCTCGCACACATCAACTTAGAATCTCCCGTTTGCTAGGGTTTTCGGGCGGGAGAATCTCCAGATCAGAAGGTGCTTGGGGTTGGAGTCTCTGTTCTTATGAAAGAAATATCCTGTGTTATCCTTTACTTAGTTATGATAATCCTTAACCGTGTATTAATCCTCATCATTGTCCACATCCATCACACTTTTTTTTTTTCAAGATTCATGGAGTTAAAAAAAGTGTTCAATGAGGAGCCATTTTTACATTTATGTGATGTTATTCCATATTCACAGGTCAGTGACCTTGATGGGCTGAGCAAGTTTGTTGCCCTGGGGACGTTGAACCTCAGCCTCAACAACTTGACCTGGAATGACCTCCGGCACATCAGACACATGTACATTCTAGAACTCAGTCTCCATGGCAACCAAAAATTGGATAAGGATCCATATTGTAAGTGATGTAATGTAACAGTGAATATAGAGGTTGATTTAAATGAGGTATTGATATTTGAATATAGATAAAATGTTTAATTGTAGATTTGATTTGAAGTTTTCTGGTGTTGGTCCTGCAAGGACAAAGTCATTAATAAACAATAAATTATGAAATTTTAGATACACTTGCAGAAACGGCCACATACTGAGTAAAATTTGACCTAATTATTCAGATTAACTTCTGGTTCTAGAGAAGATTTGTAAATATTCTTTATGCTAAATGGTGTAATCAAACTTGCCTACAGGTTATGACATATACTTCATCATGAAAAAAAAAAAACACAAAACAAATCAGGGTATTCAGTTCATGGTGACTCATGAAATGTACACATTGTGATTGCTGTGTGTTTTCTCTTCCTTTTCTTTGTTGACCAGATCGCATCCACGCCATTGACTGTCTTCCCAATGTGTGGATGCTGGATGGCAGACTCATTACCTGTAAGTTATCTCACCCGTTGTCTCTTCCTTCATCACAAGAATGCAAAGAACAGAAACACTCAATGATCAGACTGATATATATCTTTAAAAACCATTTCAGAAAGAGCCATTGACCGTAGGTTGTTTGTTTAATCAAATGTTTCCTTCGTGGGCATGTCAAATACATCCAAATGCAATCCACTGAAATTCAGTCCAGGGTTCATTGATCGATCAATTCTGCGTATTATAAGTTATTGCATTATTTTGCCGTTGCTCTTTTTACACACAGTTTTTGTAATTGTCACATCTAGTTACTAGCATAAAATCGTTTGCTTTTCTGCTTCATTCAAAATGTTCAACCTCTTGATAAGAGTTTGATTAATTTCAGTATAATCAGACTGTATCAATACTGCACTCTTCTGTAACATGTAATTTTGTCTACCATTTTCAGCGGCGGAACGGGTGCAGGTGCAACATTTCTTCCAGGACTCGGCTGTGTCTGAACACCCAGTGGTAAGATATGATGTTATTGAGTAGTACCACAGTTTCCGTCTTATCTTTTTACCACATCAGTTTCATTTTGAGAATGCATGTACAAAAATATGTATGAACCTGTTTATGCAAAGTGTTTGGACTAATGGTGATGTATTTCATTGAGCATGAAAATTTCATTTTTTTTTTTTCCTTTAAGTTCTTCCTATTCATAATTTGCTGTATTAATTTTGTATTTCATCGTCACCTTGTTTTTAGGGGAGATGTATGACCATTACTTAATACATTCATTGTTCTGGTACAGAGAGTAAAGCAGTTTGCTACACCAAGGCATGCTACACTGCTTCTTCACTCACTCTGTCTTTCTCTTTGTAATAGTGTGGATTTTGGGACTACAGCATTTCATTTTTGTACCCCATATGTTGCATCAGACATAATTGATATCGCTTTGCAAAGCAGTCTCGTGGTAACTGCAAAAATCACGAGTAGATCATTGTCAATGTGAAGTATCACAGCAAAGAATGCCACAATGATTATGCATGTACAGTATCTATAAAGGAGAAGTAAATACATGCATGTGTGTATGTGTGCAAATCGTAAAGATAAGATTGTTAATTTTGTAAAAATTCATCCACTGCTTGATTTTTTATTACAGAGACACAAGCTCACCAAAGTTCAGTTTGTGCCTTCATCTCTCAAGAAGATTCAAGTCCATGGAATATATGGAAGCAAGGTGAGCTATCTCTGTTCCATCTCTCAAGGAATTTTGAAATGTAAAATGACACAAATTGTTATAAAATTTTAATTCTCCATGATTTTAATTCTCCATGATT
Organism: Diadema setosum; assembly: GCA_033980235.1. NCBI lineage: Eukaryota > Metazoa > Echinodermata > Echinoidea > Diadematoida > Diadematidae > Diadema > Diadema setosum. The sequence goes on along the minus strand of CM067072.1, from coordinate 7,998,892 downwards.
TCTGCAATTCCTTTCAGTGGGGATGCACAACTCTGTATGCAGTTTATGAAAATCGATTGCTTTATGCTTCTGCGCTGAAAATTTGTTTGCAACGATCTTGACATCGCATTGACCAGATTTCAGATATAAGTCCAGTCCATAATGAGCCTTTGTTAATGTTTACTTTGACAGGTTATCAACTTGAGCAATGTACAGAATGAGATTTTGTGAAGAAATTTTCATAATCTTTGATAATGCGATGATACATTAGTCGCGCGAGTTAGCAAATATCTTGAAACAGTTGTGAATATTCGTTGTGTATGTGTGTTTTAATGTGCATTTGCTGTTTTGGGTGTTTCTGTAGACAACACACTTCATGATGAGGTTTCCAACCAATGGCGCCCTCAATGTCGACACTGATCGCAGGAGGCTGGCATACATGGCATACAATCTGCAGAATGACATGGAATTAGAGCTTCAACAAAGGAAAATGTAAGCAATATTTCCAGTCGACCTCTTGGGTAGTAAAATCAAAATTCTATACAAACCTTTTGTTTATGATGTTAAAGATTACCAATTTAGTACCAGCAACAAAATGTGTCCAAACTAGATTTCACCTGTTAAATTGGAAATTGTGTTAAAGGAATAGCTCACTTGCAGATCTTTAGGGCAAAATATCTGTCACTTTTAACCCATTGCTAAGCAAGCTGATTGTTACCATGCCTCCTGATGAAAAAAGTCACTTGTGATTTCTGCATTGAAAATAATATGCTACAGAAATTGACAGGATTTGAAGCAATTGTATTACAGAAGCCTGTGTGAAGAGAGCAAAGCTCTAGTTTCACAGTACTAGTCATTCTCAATTCCATATTCCACTTCCAGATTTGATAAGAAAACTTTGAATTTGTTCTTTTTACATATTCTTAATACTATCTACTAATAGTGATTGTTACCTTCAATTTTATTATTTTGATGATAATGATACTGATATTAATAATAATAATAATAATGACAATCATAGTAATAGTAATAGTAATAATAATAATAATGATAATAATAATGATAATAATAATAATAATAATAATTATGATAATGATAATAATGTCAATAATAATGTGATGATGATTATGTCAGATGATGATAAAAGAAATGATAATGGTGTTACAGTGCACTCCCGTTATAACAAGCACAGTTATAACAAAATTCTGGTTACAGCGAAGTAAAAATTCCGGCCGCAACTTTATCCACTCTTTGTGTTTTTATTGTTTATTTGTTCGGTTAAAACAAAATATCAATATAACAAAAGAAAACTGCTGGTCCTGATGACTTCGTTATAATGGGAGTCCACTGTAATCGTCTTTAGATTAGCAGTAGTAGTAGGTGCATGTCATTTAATTTTGATTTCCATGGATGTGTGTATACAGGAAGCTGCAGTGCAGTGATTTTATGGAGAGGCTGCTGGAGACGAGATTGGCGGAGAGGGAGAAGTGTAACGTCCTTCTGCTGCTCCTGGTAGCCTCCCTGGAGTTCTCCCTCCCACATGTCATCCTGCAGGACACTCTTACCATCACCAAGCTCAGAGAAATCATGTGAGTCCTTCTTCCATCAAATTACACTGTAAAAGCAGAAATTTTTGAGGTGTTAAAATTTTCGCACATTTCGCACAACCAGAAACCAGCGTGAAAATGAAAGCATGCAAATATTTTTGCTTGCTATATGTTCCAGTAGTTCATGTCTAGATTTTGCGAAATTGAAATGGTGCAAAACTCCTCATTCCTGGCCGGGCGCGAAAAATTACTCGAGCGTAAATATCCACTTTTACAGTACTGTATGGGTTTTCAAGTAACAATCAGTGATTGGATAAACATAATCACATGATCGTTTGGACCATTTTGTAATGTTGGCCCATAGGAAGAAATGTAAGTGTAAACAAATGACACACAAGGGAGAGGCAGTGCATGTTAAAATTAGATGCATGCAATTTACTTTCTGCGACTTACCCATATATCATATTTGCACTGCATCACAAAGCCACCAAAAAGTTTGCCAGACTCATGCTGGGATGGCTAATGTCATATGACATTTCAAAAATGGCAATACATGTATCTGTATAATATACCCTTCTGTATTTGAAAGATTTGTCTTAACCTGTTGAGAACGGTTTGATTTTAATAAGTTTAATAAGTTTAATACCAGTTTGATGACAGTCTATGAGCAGTTCACATTTTTTTTTTTTTTTAAACCTGTTATGAATTGCAGCTTTCTTTTCATAAACAGCATAATTACCATCTTGGGGGTTTGTTTTCACCCTTCTTTACAATTCAAAAGCAGAACATGTACAACAGAAGTGAATAAATGCTCTGAGTTGAACATTTACATCCTTATTGGTGTAGAAATATAGTCTGTGCTTATTTATTCAACTCATGTCAGCTCTGATTTCGACACTCTGGACTTGTTTGCGATGGCGGAGGTCCATCGATGCCGCATCCTATCACTGCTTCTGAGTGCAGTCAAGGTGGACAGAGATGACCACAAGGTGCTCAGTCTTTCTTTTTGTTTCTCTGGTTCACTGGTAGTAATCATTATTGAGCAAGTCGAACCGCAATGTTGTTATCCCAGTCTCGTTGAGTTAAGAAAGATATTTACTCTCCAAACTGAGGAAGGATAATCATGTCCTCTTATTTTGAACAAAAAAACAAAAACGAACAAACACCTTTTGGGATGCAGCCACTAACAGCCTTCTTTTTTTATTATTTCTTTCTTCTTTGCACATTAAGGTCTTTGTACACCACTGAGCTTTTCACACAGTGAAACCCTCCTTACAGTATCTGCTGACATTTATTTGTCTGAAACAAAAACATCAAGAAAAAGATGCCTGGTAACATTGCTCTGGAAATATAAAGTTAGCAATTAATGTAATACATTTATGTTTTAGATTTGATACTTTGTTTGATTTAACCAGCTGATGTGGTATATTGTTTTCGCGGTTCTTGTTGCAAAATTGTTGTGCAATACCATACTTGCAAAAGTTAAAGCACATATAGTATCTCTGTCTGCAAACACTCCTGTCATGTAATTGATCTCACAAAAACTTTGTCCAAAAAGTCTTGTTGTTATGTACAATGTAAGTGTTGGTATATCAGTGTTATCTAGTGCCACTCAATAATAGATGTAATATTCTTATGCTCACAGGATGGAGGGTTGTATGACAAGTTGTATCTGTGCCTCTACTACACTGTGGCTGAGCTGGTTAAGAGGTTTGACGTGGGCAGTCCCAAGAATGCTGTGACCCTTGATCGCACCAACCCAATGTGAGTTAAAAACCCAATGTTTCCACTTGTTGAATAGGATTTCAAGACACTAGATGTATTAAGTTGATGACATAGTATGTATTTCAATGCTTCTTGCATTGTGTGTAGCATAATTTTATCAGGAAAGTCTTAAAGATAATAATATAAAGTTTTGGTACCTCAAAAGTTTCCCTGAGTTTCCTTGTCTTAGTTTGTGTTTCAGGTTAAAGTACCTTTCATATAACTAACACTGTGAGACTTACTTTCCCCAAAGTGCTCTCATGTCTTAGTGATCATGCAATAATGGTTTCGTACAATACGTGTATATTGATTCTCGCGGTACTGCGTTGAGTCAAACTAACGGCTCGATCGAATTTTTCAGAGCCGGCTCTGCTCTGGTACGAAACTATTATTGCATGATTACTAAGACATGAGAGCACTTTGGGGCGAATAAGTCTCACAGTGTTAGTTATATGAAAGGTACTTTAACCTGAAACACAAACTAAGACAAAGAAACTCAGGGAAACTTTTGAGGTACCAAAACTTTATATTATCTTTAAGACTGTGTGCACTGTCATGATATATGATTTCAGGCAGGTCACCTCCTTTGACTGCAAGATACCCACAAAAAGAAAGTGTAGGCTGTGAAATGCACTAATATCAACAATGATGGAAATTATACTGTCAATTTCCATTTGGGTTTTTCAGGTGGCAATCTTTATTCTTTATCATTTGTGTGTGCTGATGCATCTTCCAGTGTGGATAGTACTTTAACTCTCACTTAAATGTCCATCATGAATTGATGATGGAATCAAAGCTTATCTTGGTGCTGTGATGATGGTGACATTCACGATTATGACAGTGGTGAAAATGATGTTGATGATAACATCGATGATGATGGAGAGGGTTATGATAACAGTGGTGATGATGATGATGATGGTAATGATGATGATGATGATGATGACTTAAAAATACATCACCATTGTGCCACAGATATCGCGAGTACAGATCCTTGCTGGCTGCCGAGGTGGTCCAACTCCTCTGCATCGTCCCTTCCTTCTACGACCTCCTCCTGCAAGACTCCTCCTTGGCCCAGTTGGTTACCCAGGCAACAGGGAGTGCATCAGCAATGTCAGGAGTTGAAGCATTGATGGAAAGGATAAAGAATACTGGGGTAAGAACTTACAGATGTGCAAATCACTTGCGGGCTTCTGGTGAATGACATGAGATGAAGGCAGGGTGCTGAAATGTGCAACCTCGCATTTTCGAGGCTTGATTTAGGGATAATAGTAACAAGTCGATTTATTAGTAACAAGTCAATTCATCTTTACAAAATAGTCAAATGTGTCACTTTTATAATGAAATATTATTAACAGCAAGCATAGTATTGACGTGAAAATATGCATGGGCTACCTGACTGTACTATAATGTCATATTTGTGATACTTCCTGAAAATGTCTGTCTCTATTAGGTGATGCTTTGATAACTAACTAAATGAATAGCATTGTGACCTAATCCTGTAGATTAATATTTCTGAGATGAACTTGTGTTGATGCAGAAAAAATAGCTAGCAGATGAAAATTATGTTTTATAATGACAGATGGCTCGGTTGACGACCAAAAAATCCACAAAATTTCAGAATCTATGCGGTGTACAAGGTCTCTTCAACTCTGAGTGAGCATTGCTTTCATGTACATGTATTCCCAGGGTGGAAGCCATCGTACAATTGAGGAGATTTCAGAATATTTGATGGAGTCCATTCAGAGGAACACAAAGCGGGTGCTGCACAAAAAGATCTCAACCAAGAGTTCGTCTAATTACGTGCTGGAGGTAAGACTACCACAGACTTGTACCTTGCCCTGTCTGACAGTTTATAAACTTTTTTTTTTCTTTTTGTACCCTTTGAAGTGTATCCTGGGAGGTAGTCATTTCAAATGTAATATGGAGTTTAAATGTCTTAAGAGCTTGTCACTGCAATTAAATCTCCATACTTGTTACCTGGCCAGCAGTGTGATTTATATGTCATTGTCATATAAAAAAAACCAATATAAATATATATACAAACTGTCGAAGCTTCATAAACATGCTTGCTAAGAAGTATCAGTGAAGATCGAGGAATAAGTTTGCATGGTCAGCTTCAATCTTCTCTGCAAACTTTACACAGAAGAATGGCAGTATCCCACTTTGGAGTGATATTGAGAATGTTTATCTCACGCCATATTGTCCATTTTATATCCCTAGACTCCAAGAGCGCTGCCCAAGCGGCCCCAGTCTTCTCCCGTGTACGCCAGCAACTTCCTGGCAGTGGGTCAGCCCAGTCCTGTGGGGAAGCCGTACTCCCGACCCACCACTGGCAAAGGGACACGGCAACCTCATTCCCATCAGGCCAGTAGGCCCGGGACAGCATCCTCTATCAGGTCCGCGAAGTCGGAGCATCTGCCGTCATCCAGGAGCGTACAGTCACGGTCGCCAATGGCAACCGCATCCTCAATGTCAACCGCATCCTCAATGTCAACTTCATCTGCGTCACAGGATGTGTGCCGATTTCCCAAGAAGCAGGAGCAGTGGACACCGGCTAAGCCGCCGAGGCTTGGCGACAAGGTACTACTCGGCCCCCAGAATCTGGCCTACATCATAGCTCTGCCGGAGTATGATGTGGCCCTGCTTCAGATGGAGTCAATCCCAGGTAACAGAATCTGCTGCTTTTTCATCCTTTCTCTATCTATCTCTCTATCTCTCTCAGTAGCCACCTCTTTATTCTTCTTTTATCATCCTTTCATTTGCTGTTGAGTATACTCGCGAGGCTGTTTTACTCAGCTCTAAAATTGATCCTACGTTCAATTCAACTGATCTGAGAGACAATTTTGGAATCGATCAGTCCTCAGAAGTTAGGAAGTGTATCACTATAACAGCCATATAAGAACAATGTCTTTCACCCACCCTGCCACATCTTGAATGTCTCTTTATCAAATTAGACTTGATCTAAATCTGTCCCAACTTTATGTTCATTGTTTAGCTTGTTATAGTTTCCATGTTAGTGAAACAGGGCCTGGGAGCATACGGAGGTCATTCGTAGCAGGTTAGCACTATAAAACATGTCACAAGGATCCACTTTACATGCAAGAAGAGCTGCGTGTTGTCAATTGTGTTGCATAAGAATCACTGGTGCATGAAGCAATAATGCAAAATATACAATCAACTCAGGCTTCTCTGTTGTGAGCACTGCCCTGCACACTCATCAGTTGTAGTACTTCAGAGCTTCAGCTTTAACTTGAGAACACTGATAAAATCATCATTTTCGATGTGATTACAGTTTACGAGGTTTGAATATCTGACTTCTTGGTTATTTTGTTTGTGTGCTATCTGCTGAGCGCTTTTTATTCTGTCTTACAGTTTGTGTAATTATCATAATTGTAATGTACAGAATGATGTATGGTAAGTATAGATTTTCTCACAAGTTGTTTTTGACTCTGTTCTAGCAACGATGCTCTTATTCAAAGGAAAGAAGTTCTCGCACTTCTCACTGAATCTTGTGTGAGCAAATCCATACAGGAATTTGTGATACATGCCTGTGAGAAAACCTCTGGAATCTTTTTGCTGCACGAAAAACTTATGTGTTTCACCCGGAATATGCAGCCACACTACGTACGACCACACAATGCACCAGCATCACAGTTTTCACTCCGTGTCTTTAGTAAATGGACTCCAAATTTACAACAAATGCCAAAATGATTTCCTTTATTGACGCTGAAACAAAATATAGGGCTTATACATTTAGTTACAAAGACCCAAAAGGGCTCTCGAAACATTTTTTGTTTTTTCAGACTTCGTGTTCTGCAACTACATTACGTGTATGATGAAATTATTGTTACTTGGAAGAAAATCATCTTGTTTTGAAGAAGAATTTGACAATCACTCACATGCTTATCACCCTATTCTTTCCCTTCACATTACTTCTGTCAGATCTATCCCACGAGTGGAAAGGTTTGTTTGTTGCTCTTAAGCCCAAGGATGAAAAGAAATGTTGTTGTGTCATGTGTGTGTGATCAATAACAGTCTAACATTTTGTTTTGATGATCACTAAAATTATCCAATAACCAGAAACGAAATCATGTTTGTATGTTTGCCTACCTAAATATTGTCAAGTGGTGTGCAATGGAGAGTGTGGGATGTATTCAGTTCAATGTCATTCATGTTTTGTGGTTCATAGCATAGTCAAAACAGATAATCTCTTTGTAGTATCTCACATTCGCTAGTGATGGTCATTTGTTATAAAATGAAAAGTCCCCCCCCCCCCCTCAGGTTTTGTAGAACCTTAACATTGCATATGAAATACAAATTGAAGGTTAACTAGTATGTGCCAGGCAAAATATTACACAGATTTGACTCTGGCATACATACTGTTACGGCCTAACTAGGCCGGGCTATTTAGGTAGATCATAGAGCCGGGGGGGGGGGGGGGGCTCTCAGGCCCCCCCCCCCCCCCCCCTCCAGATCTCGGCCATCAACCACGCGATCGCGACGAAAATTGGCACACGCATTGCCTATGATGTAATCTAAAGTACCATGAAGTTAAATTGAAAAAAAAATGATAATTTATGCTAAATTATGCTAATTTATGCGTGATGATGCATGAAATCAGACAATTTGGTATAAATCACTAAATAAAGCTCAAAATGGGCACATTTTATGTGTAAATATTCTTTTTAGTGTCCTGAGCAAATATAAGAGAAAAAAATTGTGCTATCAGAAAAAATTTCTTAAGTATTTTATTGTTTTTTGAATTTCTTATGTATTTCTTTGTTTTTTCGACTTTATGTTTTTCATTGTTTTTTTGATGAAAATTGTCCGCGACATTGTTCCGAACAAGAAAGTATATTAATAATTGATTTTAATCAATAAAACCCCAAAATAATCATGCTTTTATGAAATTTGCCTGTAAGCACAGTTTGTATTGAAATTGTACACAAATTCACGTTTTTGAGTAATTTTTGGTCTGACATGCACGTACATATTTATGCGCAACTTCAGAACCGCGCGCCCGGGCATCGCGAATAAGGGGTGTTGGACAGGCCCCCCCCCCCTCCAGATCTCGGCCATCAACCACGCGATCGTGACGAAAATTGGCACACGCATTGCCTATGATGGGGGGGGGGGGGAGGGGGGGGGCCTCTTAGGCCCCCCCCTCCAGATCTCGGCCATCAACCACGCGATCGCGACGAAAATTGGCACACGCATTGCCTATGATGTAATCTAAAGTACCATGAAGTTAAATTGAAAAAAAAATGATAATTTATGCTAAATTATGCTAATTTATGCGTGATGATGCATGAAATCAGACAATTTGGTATAAATCACTAAATAAAGCTCAAAATGGGCACATTTTATGTGTAAATATTCTTTTTCGTGTCCTGAGCAAATATAAGAGAAAAAAATTGTGCTATCAGAAAAAATTTCTTAAGTATTTTATTGTTTTTTGAATTTCTTTTGTATTTCTTTGTTTTTTCGACTTTATGTTTTTCATTGTTTTTTTTGATGAAAATTGTCCGCGACATTGTTCCGAACAAGAAAGTATATTAATAATTGATTTTAATCAATAAAACCCCAAAATAATCATGCTTTTATGAAATTTGCCTGTAAGCACAGTTTGTATTGAAATTGTACACAAATTCACGTTTTTGAGTAATTTTTGGTCTGACATGCACGTACATATTTATGCGCAACTTCAGAACCGCGCGCCCGGGCATCGCGAATTTGGTGTCAAAAGATTTGAGAGACTCGAAAGAAAAAAGTCATGAAACGTCGCGGCGATAGCTTTTCGCATTAGCGATACATCGCGCGGAACGTCGAGGGGGGGGGGGGGCCTCGGAGGCCCCCCCCCCGGCCTAGTTAGGGTTAAATGACACCTGAATTTTACCTGTAGATATGGTTGTCTCATCATATCTTATCTTCATCTTCTACTCATTCTCCTCTTCTTGGAAATTAGAAAGAAAGAAAAGCAAAGTTGCCTATGCTCTGTTTATTCCTGAAAATTGTAGGGAAAAGATTAAACACCTACATGTATGAAAATGAAGTCTTGAAAATCTCATCATGAAGGTAGTAGTATTTCCTTGTCCCTTTTCTCCACAAAGTAGCTATGGATACCAGAATTCAACTAGTAATTTATAAACTTCTGTTTGCAGGTTTGCCATGGTGCATGAAAGTTGCTGTTGTTGTTGTGTATGAAAGTTATCATTATTGTTTACTGAGTTTCCCTGACATAATACTGAGTATCTGCTACGAAAAGCTGCTGTGCTTTGTGAATAGCGTAATAACTTGATAACTTTGAGTGAGTTGTGAGTGTTTATGGGAAGTAAAAAAAAAATAAATAAATGATATGTGATGGCCAACAATATTACAGAGTTAAATGAACTTAATCCCAAGATGATGACAATGTTTAACAATGATTCATCCCTTGGAGCATAAATACTGAGGGAAGTTATGTCTTTGTTTGAAGGTGATGCCCATTGTTGGTTACAATGTACTGTACATTGTATATCTTCCTTTTTATCCAATTCAGTGCAAGTGCAAGTGCTGTTTTGATGTATGTGTGGGTCTTTCTAGGTACATTGTGAAATATGTTGAAAGAATGAAAGTGTGCAGAAACTAATACAGTGCAGTTATTAACTTCATTGTAAATTCAACCTGTGGAAACCTGCTGTTTGTACTAAATGAGTAAACATACCTACATTTTAGTCAGTATCTCATCATGAACAGTCATCAGGATGAAGCAATGAAAATAAGCTCTGTTGCAGTGATGAATTAAAATGTATTCTGAGTTCATTCTGATTCAATACGGTCACTCACTTCAGCTAAAACCTGTTCTTCAGTGAGTCTGTGATTAATGATGCAAAGGCGTGATGCTGCCATAGATACATGTACCTCTCCCCCCCCCCCTCCCAAAAAAAAAAGAAAAGAAAACAAGTGATCTGTTTTTTACCCTTTCAAGTCCACTAGCAATACATTCTATCAACATTGCACTAAGATATGTCACTGGTTGTAGTAAAAAAGGGATGATAAGTAAGTAAAGAGAAAGTTCTTTCTGAGCTTACATGTGCCATGTCTGCAAAACAGTGCCATTGCAGAGTATATTGTTGTTGTAGACTAGAGATAATGTGTGAAAGTATTTCCATTTGACAAGTCTTAACCTGAAATATCATCATTTTTGTCTAGTAGTGTAAGTTTGTTTAATTAACATTCTCTAATTCCTTGTTTATTCTTTGAAAATAGAATACTAATGTGTACTCAGCTAAAAGTGCATACATGTACATGTATTTAAAAGTTGATATGTTAACACAATTATGTAACAGTGTATTTGGTTGACCGTATGTCTTAAGAGATCCACTAATAAAGAGTCAGTCAAGTTGCAGAAGGCTGTTAACTCCACAAATCTCCCAGAAGTGACTTTCTGCATCTTACTCCATGATGTGTACATCACTGCTACTGTTTAAAATAGGGAGCTTTAGATTTTGACGCGCGGACGTTTGAGACGACGAGTGCGTTGGACGTTTTCCTCTTCCCTGTGTCGTGTTGGAAAGTAGCATTAGATTACGCTGGGGCGCAACGTATAAAAAATAAAATGGCGCCCCCATAGGATTGGTGCATCAAGTAGCTCCCTACGTCACAAATTGTGCGGACGTAGAAATAGCCAAGAACGCGTAGTGAAAAACTTAGACGACGCAAGCTAAAAATAGATTGACTTGTCGCGCACTTCTGCGCATGCTCAGAACATGTTTTTTTCCCTCTGAACATCCCCGTCGCGAAAATCTAAAGCCCCCTAATGAAGAATGTGTGAAAGAGGTGATCATCATACTGGTCAGTGTAAATTCACACACAGGGTTTAACCCATTGAGATCAGCTGATTTTGCTATAATATGCAATGCCTATAGATACTTGCCTGAATATACTCAGGGAGGAGGCTTCAATGAGTTAAGTAGACCATTATCATTGCAGTCTGTAAGTACTGCAATGTGGTAAGATTCCCATTAGCTTGCCAGCTTCTGTTTTACTTTGCAGACAATATTTTGAAGATTTTGAGAGTTGGAGCTTCTTGACAAAAGGTCCTTTATTGGTGGGGGGAAAAAAATTCTTGAAAGTTGGAATTGTTTGATGATATCACTTCATTCAAAAGTAGTTGCCTTTGAAAGTGTTTCTTTATTTACTGCATGACAAGAGGAGCTTGCTGTAATTTCCTTAATGTATTTTTTCACCCTTAGCTCCCAATGGCTCTGTGGTGAGTTTCACTCGGAATGCCAACGAACACTATGCCTACATGAACATGATCCATATGGAGTGGGACACACGGCACAGGTACTGGAAGCCGATTGGTTCTGTGGGTGACAGGTAGGCACAAGTTTTATACTGTTCTGCCCTGAGTTGTCCTCATCCCATTGAGTTTTTCTTTTTTTTCCACACAGTGTACTGGTAATTCAGGGATTGCTTGAAGGGATGATGATGATGATGATGGTGATGGTGGTGATGGTGGTGATGGTGGTGATGGTGATGATGATGGTGGTGATGGTGATGATGGTGATGATGGTGATGATGGTGATGAGGATAATGAGGATGATGAGGATGATGAGGATGATGAGGATGATGAGGATGATGAGGATGGTGAAGATGATGAGCATGATGGTGATGATGATGATGATGATGGTGATGATGATGATGATGTTGATGATGATAGATGATGATGATGATGATGTGGCAGTATTCACCTGTCGTTTCATGTCGTAATCTTCTTCTTAATATACTCTACTTTATATGTCTTTCCCTGTAGTACATTGTACATGTTCCAGCACTTCATGCTTATTCTGTTTCATACCATAGATTTATCTTTAAAATGGCCGGCTTTGATTCTTGAGGTAATTTATATAATTTTTTTCAAATCACTTTAATTTTCTTTTTTGAATGTGTATCAGTTCTAAGAAGGTCAAAGAGAACACAACTCAATATGGCAATAATAGGGTATATCACTGGATACTTTCCCCCTCCTGCTTCAATTATCCAAAGTACCATTGGGAGTATACACTGCCTAATTGCTACTTGTCCTGACAGAGTTAATCAACAAGTACAGCGTGGTTTGAGTTCATGCCTTACACCAGACTTATGCTTGTTCTTCTTTCTATGACACTGCAACTGAGAGAAAATCAATCTCTCTTGTAAGGGATGCCAACCTGACGTTGATTTACATACTTCTTCCAGTAAGGTTCTGTTTATTTACTAATACTTCACCTGCTCCGACTGGAGAGCAATGTGAAATAAATTCTGAACATTATAAGCTTTCATGTCTTGGCTTCAGCTTACTGTCTATAAACTCCATGGTGCAGAAGCTCCATCACATTTTCATTTGCTGTTATTGTTGCAATGGTTGATAATGATGCCCTTTGTTTCCAGGATAACATTGCAGCATGTCCAGAACAGCTTTGAGACCAAGCCTCCACCGACCAGCCCAACGTCCAGCCTCAGCCCAAGGTCAGTGGACGATGCCGAGACTGAGACCACGCACCATACCACCCCAAGAGAATCGGTGAGACTTCCACTCCCTGAGATGTTACATACATAATGTTATATACTGTAAAAACCCAAATTTTGGTAGTGTTGAAATTTTCACACTTTCCATTCGATGTGAAACTGGCGTGAAAATGAAACCTCCAGAATTCTTGACTTTCATTATGATTGCTAGTCCTGTAGAGTGAGTGAATTTGCTTTTGTAATGCAGACTAGTGTACCTTTTACTGTAACACGTGCAGCCAAACCCCTTATTAACCCATATTGAAGATGAGTCCTGAGTATGCTTGGGCAGCTATCTATGGGAAATGCATGTTGTGATGGCAAAATCAGTCCGTCCTCAAAAGGTGAAATGCTGTGGTAGCAAAGAGCTGTTTGAAATGTGTGCTCAGCTGTCATGATTGTCCGTGAATTAAAAACTGCAAAATTCGTCTCACCAGTAGCAGTTTGTTGACAGCAATAGATGGAACTTCATTGAGAGGTCACCTAAAGAAAATTATGATGCAATGGGTTTTGTTTCTTCTTTCTGACCTACTTTTTATGCCTCCGCCACGAAGTGGTGCCGGAGGCATTATGTTTTCGGGTTGTCCGTCCGTCCGTCCGTCCGTCCGTCCGTCCTTCCGTCCGTCCTTCCGTCCGTCCGTAATGAATTTTGTGGACAAGGTAACTATCAAAACCTGTTGAGGTATCCTAATGAAACTTGGCACGTATGTGTATTAGGGGGTGAAGTTGTGCCTATCAACTTTTGGGTGCACATGCTCAAGGTCAAAGGTCAAAAGGTCAAGGTCAAATACATAAAATTTCACTATTTCCACCATATCTAGTGAATGCCTGAAGATATTTTCTTGAAACCTAGTGTATACATGTATTACCCAATTAAGATTCTCTGGTGAAAGTTTGGGTCATGAGGTCAAAGGTCAAAGGTCAAAAGGTCAGGGTCAAATACATAAAATTTCACTATTTCCACCATATCTATTGAATGCCTGAAGATATTTTCTTGAAACTTAGTGTATACATGTATTACCCAATTAAGATTCTCTGGTGAAGGTTTGGGTCATGAGGTCAAAGGTAAAAGGTCAAAAGGTCAGGGTCAAATACATAAATATCACTATTTCCACCATATCTATTGAATGCCTGAAGATATTTTCTTGAAACTTAGTGTATACATGTATTACCCAATTAAGATTCTCTGGTGAAAGCTTAGGTCATGAGGTCAAAGGTCAAAGGTCAAAAGGTCAAGTAAAAATATTAAAACTTCTTTTTTTTCTCCGTACAAAATGTACCTTGGAAAATTGTTCAAGGGTATCTTCATGGAACATAGTATATACATGTACTGACTGGAATTGATTATCTAGAGAATGTAGGGTTCATGGGGTCAAAGGTCAGGGGTCAAAGGTCAAGTGCAACACGTCAAAATTTTACTATTTCCCTCATATTTATGCAATGCCAGCAGGGTCATTTTTTTTTACACTTGGTGTATGCATGTGTAACCTAATAGAAATTCTCTGGAAATTTTTTTTTTCTTCTTTTTTTGCCTCAAAGGTCAAAAGGTCAAAGATCAAGTGAAAGTGCTGAACTAACTTTTTTCTCCATATCTCTGAAGTGGCTCAAGTTATCTTGAAACTTAGTACATATTATGCATGTTCTACCTGAAAGTGATTATCTTATGAATTTTAGGGTCAAGGGCCAGATGAAAATGGTAACAATTTACTATTCATTTCAGAAATTCACACCAATTCTCCACACCTGTACCTTGAAAATTACTCAATGCCTAAATGTATGAATGGGTCAAAGTGAAGTTAAAGTCCTTAAATCCCTAGATACATGCTCTCCTATTCATCCAATTAAACCTAAGTCAAGGAAGGTGAACATTCAACACATTTGTGACAAATTTGTTATTTCAATATTTTGCCAATTTTGTGAAAATGTAGTCACACATTGTCCACATGTACTATCTAGACCTATTGGGAAAATCATGCATTATGGCGGAGGCATACCAGTCGCCAAAGCGACATTTCTAGTTTTTTTTAAACTTCTGTTATCTCATAACACAACTACTACAGGGATACATAAAGGTGCATAAAAAGTAAGACATAAAGGAAACAAACTGAATAATCAAATTAGAAATCAGGGGGTATCCAGAAGACAATATTCTACAGCAAATACGAGAGTGAATACCTCCATTTCAATCATCCAAAAATTTCTGTAACATCACAATACTCTGTGCATGTGTGTGTATACGTTAACTCTGAATTAGATGAGGTATCAAGCATTATTATTTAAGAGTGTTGAAAATAGCATTGCGTAATCCTTCACATCACAATGTGTTTCTAACTGGTCAAGCATGAAACAAGAGAAGGGTCTCATCTTACAAAAATTGTTTCAAAGCATGTGATGGAATTCTATTGATAAGCAATGTTTACAGAGTACCAAAGTGACAGATGTATTATTGTAAGCATCAAAAATAATCTTTGTTCTTTGCATATTCAGCTGGAGAGCCTTCCCCAGTCCATCTCGATGCGATTCCGCGAGAAGCTGCGGCTCAGCCCGGAGAAGATCCTGCCCATAGAGGAGGAGAGGGCGTCGCAGGAGCGCAGGTTGCTAGGGAACGGATGCGAGGAGGAGGTCTCGGATGCCGCCGAGGAGGCACAGAAGAGCGATGGCGATGCAGAGAACGTGGGGGATGGAGAGGACAAAGAGGATGCAGAGAGGCAGAAGAATGTGACTGATGAGAGGCGGGAGGAGGATGAAGAGAAGAAGGAAGAGACAAAAGAAGAGGAGAGAGTGGAAGAGGAGACAACTGGTATCCATGGTAATGATCAAGAGGATGAAGGCAAGGAGGCAAAAGAAGCAAAGCTGTCAAAGGAGGACATGGAGATGCCCGAAGGTTAGTACCATCAATTACCAGAATCTGTACTCTCTCTAACCATATAGTGCTTCTTGCCCCATTGAGGTGGTAATTCTCACTTGCAAAACGTCAAGAGATGCTTACTGTAGCTCAGAGCAGCAACATATAGGTGTCATACATTATAGCATATGATTAATGATTCTTGTTTGTTTGTTATGAAAAAAAAATGTGATGGTCTGAGGTATTATGCTTTCTTCAAGGTATAAAGCTAGAAGGAAGATTTCCATATCTTATTACAAAATGACTTTACTCATCTCTAGAACTCTGGACTGTTTCTTGATGTACAGGCGAATGTATATCCTGTCATTGGTATCTGCTATAGGACAATTAATGGCCCAGTCTATCAAGCCTCTCTGTGACCTGTACATACAATGCTAACACATATCGTTAGCATGAGTTTGACTCAGATAGTGACATTTCTATATTACTGTTTATGTCATTACATCATATTAGGCAGTGTGAAGACTTCTCATGTCATACTTTTCCTCATTTCCATTAGACACAACACTGACAGAGATTCTCAGTGCTCGACTGACGGAAAAGGTTGAGACCACTGGTGATCACTTCGCCCACCCTGAGGGGGATGAGTCCCTCTACAGCTGCCTGCGATGCGCCATGGAGAGCATCCGGCTTAACAACGACTCCCTGTCCCCGCCCAACACCCCAACAGGCAGTGGGGGCATCTATATCGGGTGAGTCGTGGTACACACTTTGTCAGTGTTACTGCTGGTTGCCGAGTTGGCTCAGTGGTTGATGTGTCTCCTCTGCATGGAAGGTCTGAGATTCAAATCTCTAATGGGAGACCAGGGATGGTGATGCCAACTACTGTACGTATACCTTCCCTTCCCCCCAATTGAAAACAAACTTTTGTCTCTTGGATACTAAATATGGAGGTTGCAGATGCATTTCATGCATTAAAGGGAAGATAAACCCCAAGAACAATGTGGACTGAGTGAAAGCAGCAACATCAGTAGAACACATCAGTGAAAGTTTGAAGAAAATCGGACAATCGATGCAAAAGTTATGAATTTTTAAAGTTTTGGTGTTGGAACCGCTGGATGAGGAGACTACTAGAGGTTATGACGTATGAGTGGACTACAATATCAAGAAAATATAAAGAAAATACTACAAAAATCCATTTTTCATGAAAATTACAAATTCCATCAACTTGATATTGACATATGTTAAGGGTAGCAATTATTCCCCCTGCTTTCTGAAAGCGGTTGGTCCACTGCTCTTTCATAGTTCTAGAAAAGTGAATTTTTGTTGAATATCCTTTATATTTTCTTTGTATTGTTGTCCACTCATACGTCATATCCTCTAGTAGTCTCCTCATCCAGCGGTTCCAACACCAAAACTTTAAAAATTCATAACTTTTGCATCGATTGTCCGATTTTTCTCAAACTTTCACTGATGTGTTCTACTAATGTTGCTGCTTTCACTCAATCCACATTGCTCTTTGGGTTTACCTTCCCCTTAATCTTTTTTATTTTGAATGTTTTGAAGTTTTGTGTGGAGCTCTTTTATACTAGAAATGAGATTGTGGTCATGGTGATGTGGTTTAAGGTCACCCCATGCTATACGACTCTCAGTCGCACGACTGAGCGACTTAAATAAATCACAATAGCCTCAGAATAAATATGCTTGTTTATTTCAGATCTGAAGTCTGTTTGCATGCAATATATCAAAAGGTTCTACCAAGAAACTTGTTGAGCTGATGGGGTTTGCTAGCAGGGATAATGAACTGTTTTGTAGTAATTTTAGATCAAAAGTGTAAAATAATTAGGGCCTACAGTCAATGTACCCAGTTTTTATTCTTGAAGTGCCCTCCCATTCACCAGTGGGTAAGTAGAACATTACTATTACATGATGATCGAAATGTGCCCTGGTAATAGTATAGATTTGCATGCGCAGCAAACAAGCTGTGTATATGATCCACTCTTGCACAATATATTGTAATTGATGTAATAAATTTGAAAACATCACGTAGCACCCACGATCGGGAATGCTGTGAGATCGCAATACTTCCAGTGTACCTTTTGGGTAACATTTTGCTTTTTCGTTGTTACCCAACTAAATTGTGTTATCACAGCTTTATTTCGCACATATCTTATGCATAATGTCTCCATTTTAAAGCAAAAATCAAAAATGTTCTGCAGTCATGTGAAAACTATGTTTTACCTAAATATATGGCTACTGTAAAATCAGAAATATTTGCCACATCAAATTTTCATAAACAGCCACTGACATTCAGTGCATATAGTGTAGACAAAAACTTTCATTTGCATTTTAATTTTTGTGAATCTTTACTCACGAAATTTTATGCACATGATAATTTCTGGTTTTACAGTAAATGTCATATTCATGCCACTAATCCCCACCCTTTGTATGGTGTGTGCTTGCAGAGGTGCTACTGAACGGTCAAGGAATGGTGCCATGGTCTCTCAGGTGGCTGAAGTCAACACCTGTTTGGAACACCAAAATGTTGAGGACATTGGGTCAAGGTATGTTCAATGCATACATCATGCATTTACCCTTGATTTTAAATCTTTGATTTGCTGTTTTTTGCTTTCGGAGGAAGGAGTCTCACACTCTCCTATGGTTATTATTTTGTGTGCTTTGCTCTTGGAGTGATCTTCATAAGGGTTGATTAACTCTTTATGTGCCACGTTCGCACATCCGACTTGGTCGACGGCGTGCCAACTTCGCATATTCTGCTCAAACGCACTAATCCGCCTAATCCGATCGATAAATCGCCAAATGCCGCAGTACAATGAAAGCGTTTCTGGCACTTCTGTTCCTCTCACATAGTAGTGATTGACTATCAAGAGGTGTTCTCTACTGGATTTAAGAATAATTTCTAAGTTTCTGTCACTGTTTTGTGTGCAAAATTCATGCCCTTGCAGTAATGTAGCTACTGGTAATGTGAAAGAAAAACAATCATAGATTCGTCATACAATAGTACATCAAAGCAAAGCTTGGCATTTTCTCTACAGCTTTACTCAGAAATCTAAAGAAGTTACATAGACTTGAAAAACAGAATGTTTTCTCAAAGCATGAAACCGTTAGTGTCTCAGAACAATGTGGCACAAAGGGGGTTTCCACCATGGCACATGAAGAGTTAAGAGGGTGGATTGCCTAATGAACTTTGGATTTTAGGCCAAACTACATGTGTTTGTAAATTTCAAATCTTTAGAGGCCATTTATATCAATGTGAGATTTTGCCTTGTATGTGTGTCTGTTTGCTTTTTGTCTTTCAGGGTTTAGAGATGATATGAAGAGTTTGTTTGCAAAAACCGATAAGTCCATTTTTAAAGATTTTGAAGTACGGCCTCTGTCATAAAGAACAAAATAATACCTTTTAAATGATATACTGGTCACTACATACAAAGGTACATTTTTGAAGTTATGGTCAAAAGAAGCAAAAATTTTCTTATTATTCTCTTTATTTTTCTTGACCTTTAATCGCAAATATCTCCATTTGGCAAATATGGACTTATCGGTTTTTGTGAACAAACTCTTCATATGTATCCTTGATTAAAATAAAAGACTGAGGCTTGTTCTTTACACTGTATTCAGATGTAAAGCAAGCAGAGGAAAGATGTTGTAGATTGTTTTTTTTTTTGTACATGTTCCACGGATTTGTCACAAAAGTATCAGGTTTCCTGATCAATGTTCCCTTTGTGTCTGCAGGAAAAATGAAGAGTTTCATTGCAAAATGGGATTAGTGCCATTTTTAAACATTTTAAAGTCAGTACATCACCAGATACAGAAAGATAAAACTTTTCCAGTGATCCTCACTTGTTACAGAACAAGGAGTAATTTTGAAGTTATGATTAAAAAAATCTCCCATATTTTCTTATTATTATCTTTGTTTTTCAGCAGCCTTAATCGCAAATATCTCAAATTACTACAAATGGAGTTAACTCGTTTTGCAGTCAAACTCTTCAAGTAATCTATAGGGCTGTGTTTGCCATATGGGCTTGTTATTGCCATAACCAGGTTTACCGGTAACACGCAGTTATCTTTGCCCTTGGAGTGTTATATTTGTGCTACTTCTTCTGCAACATGTGTGTGTGTTCTGCATTTTGGTTTCTTGGTGCATGTTGAGTAGCCCTGCCGGCCAATCGAAGAGCAGACCAACCACAGCCATAAACACAGGTCGTGATTCTGCTCGTGCTCAGTGAGTGTCATCTTATCCTTCCTCTACTGTCCTTTTTGTTTTTGTCTTATTTCTGTTTGCTTTGTCTGTGATAGAACTCTGCCATACAACCTTGATTAGTCTGTGTAGTTGAAAGGATTAGAGCTATTTAGTTCCAGTGCTTTGCATGCTTGAGTAGAAATTAGCTTACTCTTCTGAAACCCTAGCCCTCTTGTCACCACAAAGATTACACAATTTTAAGACATCTGTTAATATTTCCCACTCTGTAAGTAGAAAATGTAAGCTCGCAAAGGTACAAAAGTTCAGTACCACAAATGCTGAGCTTACTCACAAAAGCAGACACATAATTGTCCCCATGCAGTAAAGATATTCCACTTGTCTATATGGGATTATCATGTATGTATTTTACATGATTTCTTGTTTTCACAGCCAAAGTGTGGTGAACTTAACAACCAGCCTGAATATCACTTCTATGCTGATTAACATCTGATTGTCTGCATGCTATATCCATTCTGTTCAATATAACAAAGATAGTTTGTGAAAATTTGAAAAGTGTGCAACATCATCTAATGTAGAGAGTTTCATTTATCCACTGTTATCATTACTCTACCATATGCTGTGACAACATTGATGGAAGTCAAGGGTAATTGTTAGGTACTGTAGCTCATCTTTGTATCAACAGTCAGTTTCTATGGCAAAGTATATACATCAGCATATCTTTTTTAATGTCATGTGACGAGACGTTGCTTTTATGTGGATTCTCATGTGCCTTTCCTCATGCGGATGTGATTTCAAATAGTGCTGATGTTAAGGTTGTGGACCTACACATTTGGCCAGACCCGGGAGTGTACACAGACTACCAAAGAGAGCGAACCAAAGTGTGGGACCGGGCTGTCAATCGTCCCAAGTCATCCACTTCAGTACGCAGCACAGGTAACCATGATGCAATTGAAATGTTTCTTGTTGATAATAATAGTCAAACTATGAATGACAAAATGTGAATCATGTAAGCTGCACCAGTGGAAGTAAGAAGTAAAGTGAAGCAAAGTAAAAAGCAACATGATTTTTTCGTATTTAAGTAGGTATTTAAAATAAAGATGATGTTCAAAATGTGTGGGAGAGATTTTGATCAGCTGATAACTGTAAAAAGCTCAATGTACATTGTCAACATTTTAACCTTTTTACATTTATGTCATTAACATAAGCTACTTTGTTAAGTCTATATTAGAATGAAATTTACCACACAGGATATTCAAGCTGTTAATCTTCTTTTTTTTTTCAAGAAACAAATGGTATCCTGCTAACACTAGGCAATAAATGCTATGTGTTTGATTATTGCATCAATCCAAACAAAAATCTCATGATTTTTCTGTCACAATGAAAGAGAAATGTATGTGTCACACAGTTCATTCTCATATTCCCCTTCTGCCACACCCTACAGATATGCCATCCCGCGCATCCTCTGCTAAGAGCCGGGCCAGCACCCCTGCCTCCCAGGGCAGCCCCCTCCTCATCCAGATGGGCAACTACTGGCTGGCAGGGGGGCGCGACATCGCCTCCTGGGAGCGGGTCAACAACAGGATGAAGACCCTCCACACTCCGGGCTGGATGGAGGGAACCTCATTGCCGCGGAGACCGAAGTCGGTCGGACCGTACAAGTACAGGTGAGTTCTCATTGTACATCATGCAGGGTTTCAATGTCACTCCAGCTGCCTGTGTGTGAGGAGCATGGTTAACCCGTGAAGGGCGAGTCCCGAGCATGCCCGGGCAGGTATCTATGGGAAATGCGTGTTGTAGCAGAATCTGTCTGTCCTCAACGGGTTAAAAGAGCACTTTGTGACCTTTTCATTTGTGTTGCTATCAAATACACCACATATCTTCATACTTTTTTGTAACCAGCTATTATCTCTGTCTTTGAGATTGCCCATGATTTCTGCAAGGTATGGAGATTGAGAAGATGAAACAAATAGATTTACTTGTAAGCCCTAAATTACCCCTTACATTGTATGAGTACTGCCAATTGAATATCTTAACCTGTTGAAGACTAGTTCCAAGTATACTTCTATGGGAAATGCGTGATATACAACTGTTGTAACAAAGTCAACTCATCCTCAACGGGTTAATGAAGCATGGATTGAGAATGAATCTTGAGGATCAAGATTGAGGCTGAGGCACAGTGTTGATATTTACGGAATGTTTGTATTGACAAATAAGTGCTGGAAGTGCTAGTTGTTACCTTCACATGTAACTTAGTCTGATATTTCTTTCATTCAAATCTTTTTGGTTTTTGTCTTGTGACAGACAACGCAAGGTTGTGATGCAGCGTCGTGCCAGATCGGCTGTTGGACCCCGAGTCAAGTCATTCTCCAGTCAAGGTAGCTTCAAGCTTCCCCCTCTAAGCCTGGTTCCCTCTAACACTGTGTGCTGTTAATGTCTGTGGGTGTGACAGAGAATGTCTTGCCATTTATTTTCTTAAGATGTGTATATTGCTAAAGATTGTGTGAATTGGTTGAAAAAGAATGTGCAGAGAATTGTTACACTTTGTTGAGAGATGTAGTAATGAATATTGTACTGCATTTGAAGATTTTTTTTTTTTTCATATAAGTGATGCTCAGTGTACTTCATGGTTGTTGAAAGCCTCAATACTTAGAATTCAGATTAAATTAGATAGTTTTGAATGGCAGCTTTTTTTACATTGCTGCCCAAAACAGACCATGTCATTGTTCATTCATTCATATTTCATTTTAATTCAGTGTACATTGTCACCACTCTTTCATTTGTTTGGAGATACAGGTCACTTTATAATATTAGATCCCCTATTTTTCCTGAAGCAAAGCCCAAAAAAGGCCTCAGATAGATTTGTATTCCTCTTTAAACATCACAAATATCAAGAGAATTCAGAATGCTCCCAAAACCTGTATTTTGCAGTCATATGTTCATTGCTGTTACACCGTTTCCTACAGATGTCTTAATATCTATCATCATGAAATATGTTGAAACAATAACAACATCAAGAAATGATAGACCTTGTAGGGTAAGTGAGGGATTTTTTTGTTGTTATCGTTGCTGATACAATCGAATTATGATTTATAGTCACTATCATTTTTGTTTTGCTCATTAATTATTTTTGCCATAATGGGGGGGGGGGGGGGGTCATTTGACAAGACTAAACTATTAAATCATTAGATTTTCCTTTGAGTTTTCTCTCACCAAAAACATGACATCAATTATGACATTATGTACTATTAATGTGTACTGTAGGTGAATACAATTTGATTCCTATTTTCTGTAGCAATGAGAAGGAAATAATAATTGATAGACGTTAATAAATAAACAGTCGCATGTTTCATCCACACATCAATTCCAGACATCCTGTCATCTCATCCACCCCCTTCCCCCGCCTCCACCGATCTAACCCTCACCGACCTCCAACTTGGCAATGATTTCGGGCCCAGCTACCTCCACCAGGCACGTCAGCACAACTTTACCGATGCTGCTCCGGGCGGGGCCGCTCTGGGCGAGGCAGCACTCGGCGGGGCATTGCCGGCGTCGCGCCCCTCGTCTGCTGCCGGCGCTGTGCGCAGACCGACCACGCCCCCTTACGGCGGCCCCAAGAAACCCTCTTCCCCACTCCACATGACCGTAAAATTCTTGTAAGTGAAATACACATGTATGGATGCCATAAATGCATATGATTCTCCTCATGTTTTGGATATCCACCCACTTCATCCGCATCATACATGTGTCATACTGCCTGTCCATTGTGTGTATGATAATTCAACCATTACCCATTACCCATTGTGGTCATAGTCAGCCTTCATATTAATCCGTCCTGCAATACCGTAAGATATTCATTTCGTAACTTTCTTCACTCTAAAGTGATAATTATTCTAGTGTTGCTTTATATCTGAATTCCACAACTTGTTTGCAGAGCGTGTAGATAATTGATTGATAGTTATCATGCACTAGGCCTATATAAATCACAATTATTAATATCATTTTTTTTTCTTCTGTTTAAAAAGTATATGAAGGGGCATACACACAGCATGTATTTCTGCTGCATCGCAGTGATCCCAAATGAGTTGTGAGAGCACTGTATGTAGTGCATTGGATGAGGCTGATAACTCTTGCACGCAAAACCCTCACTTCAAATCTAGGCCTGAATATACATTTACAGCCTTGAGGAAGACATTTTATTTATATACACTGTCCCTCGTCACTGACGTATGTGTATTAGACTAATGGCTGCTGAAAATTTCTAGAACTCCTTTATTTTTGGGATGATGTCAAGTAGGTGAATGTAAATTGAGAACAGGTTTAGCCATATACAATATATATTCTGACTTCTTATTATTGAAATTTGTTGTTAAGTGATGCCTGTTTTAAAGCAATATGTCAGAAGAATTCGTATTTGGCTTTTTTGAGAATTCTTCTTTTTTTTTTTCAGTCAGGTCAAATTTATGGATTCAATGAAAAACAGGTTTTCATCATGACTCATTTTATTTGCAGTTTTTGGCACTTTTTTTCCCAGTAGACTAAGATAAAGATGTGAATTTTAGACTGGATGGCTGATAGATTTTTAAAGTAAACTTTCTATTTTGTTTGTGGTTAAAGGGAGAATTTTGAATGGAGAGAAACAGTTAAAGAAATGTATATCTTCTTAGTCCCTGCGATTCTTTTTCATTTTATACAAAAAATGGTGTTATTTAGATATTGAAGGTAAAGGCTGATTGAAGATTCAGTTTTTGTTTTAATTTCCTGCATAGTCAGTTCAGTTGTAGATACATATATATATGTGACCGGCGACAACGGTTTCAGGCAAAAGTCGGGAATTTTGAAAATTCATTTTTTCACTGAATCACATTGCCCATTTCCTAAGCTTTGCGTTGATATAAAACACTTGTATTCTTCTGCACCATAAGTGGGCATAAAAAGAGAAATAAAATGCACTTTTTAAGTTGTTAGCCTGACAGAATTGCGAGAAAACAGGCTTTGAAGATTCACTTCTTTCTCAAAGACAATGTCCGAGCGGCGATGCGAGGGGAGAATCACCCATCCGTACGATGGTGCCAATCGATGTTAAGCTCCGCCTCTAGCAACCACATCGCCTTCTGATTGGCTCACTGAGAGAGTCAAATTTCCCGGGCACCTTCCTCGGAGCTCAGCGTATGGAGCCGAAAAGGAATGCCTTTCGCTCGGGTTTGTTTACCAGTACGTCTTTCAAGATGGCGAATACGATAATTGCACGTATGGTGTCACAGAACTCTGAGTTCTGTGTATGGTGTACATGTTCATGTGTATGGTGCACGCATTACGCAATGGCATCCACACGCCATGACCGTGTACATGTAACAGGAGCGGCAGCGAATCCACACATTTACAAACCGCGTTTTCATTGTGGTTGATTTGATCAGTGGCGACCCTTTTGAAGGCAGAAAATTGCTAGTGCTGGCAATGGTCACGCTTCCTGTTTGTTTTGCTTTTACAAGACATGCATATGTTGCTTTTTTCGGTGGTGCTAATTAAATTCAAACAAACAAACAAACACGACTCGTTAGTTTGGTGCGATCTTGACGTGTAGTATTTGACTATAATTGGTCACAATGTGACCGCTCCTTTCCTCTCATACACCTTCCATTGAGTCAGTCTGCTGTCATAATTTTACTGCATGTAGAAGTAGACAGATTTGAGAATATTTAGTTTTCTTTTCACACGATTATGTCATGCTACATGATTTTTTTTTTTCACTTCCGTTGTCGAACATTGCGGTAGAATAGTTTGGATAGAAAGCCAAACGAAGAGCACGCACTACAAGAGCGAGCGTATAAACCGCAGATAGCAAGAACAATGGAGCGTGTGTAATCGTGCACGCGTGGACAAAGCATTCCCCAAACGCTGCGACTGGTGCCTCCGAAAGCCGAATTATGTAAATGTATGCGACGCACCAGCCAATCGCATGCGAGACCCTGCGCCGTAGCAACGCTGGGGATATTGGCGCGGCGTTCGAAAGAAGCTCGAAATTGACGAGTGCGATCCAACATAGGGTGCTTAAAATTCCATTTTCGATAGGAAAAACTTAGTCTTATTCTATGAAATTTAGCATAGATGTAGAAAACATATCAAAGATTCGATTTCTGCAAAAAACCTAAATCGACAAAAATAATGGTCAAAATCTTTGTACCCCGCCTAGGAGGGAATTTGCTCTTGCGACTTTTGCCTGAAACCGTTGTCGCGGGTCACATATGTTTGTGTGCAATAGGCTTGATAAAATCTTTTCAATTTATCTGTATTAAAGTGTTAGAGTATGAATTGGAGGGATTTTTTCCCCCCATAAATTTGTGAGTGAAATTGAGATTTTATGATGAGATAAAATGAAAATTCAGCATTGTATATGATACTGTGTGATTGTGCAATGAACAAAATCCATGTGGGATGCATTGAGAAATGGATAGTACAGGTTTTCTGCTAAAGCTGAAAGCAGCATTTGACCTTGTTTTTATAGATACATGTATGAAAAATCACTTTACATTACACATGCAAATTCTATTCTAATGGGCATGGTCATGACGGACTTCCGATATAGTGCAATGTTTTTCTGGCACAGCAGCAAAAAGGAACTGTCAAAAAAAAAAAGAAAAAAAAAAGGAGAGATATATTTTATTATTGTGACTACATTCCCGCATGGACAAATGACTTCAATATGAATGGGTTTGCCTGTGCAGAAGAGTTTCTTCTATAGAAGCTTATTAACATTTATATTCGTGGGAAGATACTTCTTGAATAATTGCTGGATTTTGATTTTCCTATGCACTTGAGTACTTGTACTTGAAACTAGTATTTCTGTATTTCCGTCCACATTACAGAGTTTTTATCCTCTACCTCACCATGCTCAAAATGTGTACTAGCAAATGTTAAGTGTTTTATAAGTTACGATGTACGAACATTATATGTCACTGGAGTATTTTCAGCTAAACTGAACAAAGTTTTTACACTCACCATGTAGTAATGCATGTATGCTTACTGCTATTTTTGATCAAAGCAACCTGGAGTTATAAAATCCTGTCATAACAGTATTAATCTCCACAGGATTTTCCTCTTATAACGGCATGCTATATGAACAATGATATATATCAGTATGCTGCATATATTTTGTTTTGATTTGTGATTGTTTTTGGTGATAGATCATTTTAAGGGTGCCTTTTTTTTGTGTGCAGTGTATATGTATCATACATACATGTACAGGCTGAATATAATGCATGTCATAGCAGTGTTGTTCGGATCTGGTATGGCAAACAGTTTATCCTTAAATTTTGGTCAACTTCACACCCTTTTAATTAAAGTGAAAAATTGGGCAAAGAAAATAGGATTTCGTCGTGATAGAATCCCATTTTCTTTGCTCAGTTTTTCACTTTTAAATTACATACCAGTACATTTCTAGTCAGTTTCTTATTGTTTGCTTTTAAACAGACGTTACATGCCTGGTAATCAGTGGTTGTGCGCCCCTCTGGCATAATAGGTTTCTCAACTTTGCAAACATCATACATGTTTGATAATGCATTTCATTATCATTTTTTCATTTTTGTTAATGTGAAGGGCCCCCATGCATTTGCTGGTACTCACAGCCTTCCTTTTATTCACTTTGTCAGATTGTTGAAACAGAACAATTAGAGTTTTCTTTTGCATTGCTGAAGAGTAAGGACCAGGGTGATGTCATAAGTAGTGTATCCTGTGATTTCAGAGGTGCTGTTGAAGATTACTCATAATGTAGTATTTATGTGGAAGGCCAGAATGAGGTACAGGTACAGTATTTGCCGTAGTTTGCATAGTACTAAACTTCACAATGTGGTTGAGGATTCCTGTTTCTAAATAGTTTGCCGCTCAGCATTACCAGTGACCTTCACTGAAAAGAAAGAAGAGAGGTAGTGGTAAAGAGAGAGAGAGAGAGAGAGAGGGGGGGGGGAGATAAGAGTGGGAAAGGGTGTGATTATCAAATGGGAAGGTCAGCTGTGTACAAAGTTATATTACTCCGTCCAAATTCAGCCATCCACAAAGCCAGGTAAATATATGATGCTTCTCCTTTATGAGCCGAGACTCAAATTTCTAGAGGATTAAAACAACAACAAAAACAGCAACAACAACAACAACAACAACAACAACAACAACAATTATATCGTCTATAGTATGGGTCAAATATTATTACCTTTCTCCAAAAAGATGGTAAACGAATGTTTTTGTGTCTTGTTATGACGTGCTGCAGACTAGCAGAATTAAATTGGTTTTCATTGTCAAGTTCACCTGTGTTCTGTTTTATACAGCAGTCGACTACTAGTATCATAGCTTATCAAATGACTTGAGAAAATTCAGTCAACATGTTACTTGATGTCCACAAACTGTAATGTGATAGCTGTTTTCGTTTTTTTTTTTTGTCACCTCTTTCTGAGATTTTAGTCCAAGTGAATTGAGTGAAACAGAATATTTTATGCTTTATCAAAGATGTTATGAACTTCACACTTGCAAAATCTACATGTTGTAGATTAGACTTATCTACCTTCTATCTAAGCTTACCCTTGTGTACAGCACAAAAATCGATACTTTTCAACAAAGGAACAAACAATAAAGACAAGCATGTAGCAAACTTGACAGAATTTCAACATTTGTTATCTTCTAGTCCTGGTGGAAGTGTGGACAGTTATTGACGAATGTACAGTAGTCTTGTTGTATGTGAGTCGTATGTATGCAGTTGTCAAAACAAGAGGGAGCTTTAGATTTTCGCGACGGGGACGTTCAGAGGAAAAAAAAAATGTTCTGAGCATGCGCAAAAACGCACGTCAAGTCGATCTATTTATAGCGTGCGTCGCCAGAGTTTTTCATTACGCGTTCTGGGCTATTTTTACGTCAGCTCAATTTACGACGTAGAGAGCTACTTCACGCAACCATGACATGGGGGCGTCATGACATGGGGGCGTCATTTTATTTTCTATAGGTTGCGTCTCCGCGTAATCTAAAGCGACTTTTCAACACGACGCAGGGAGAGAGGAGAACGGCCAACGCAATCGTCGTCTCAAACGTCCGCGCGTCAAAATCTAAAGCCCCCTATGGACTTCGCGTAGTACCTAGTTACCTTAGTAACTAAAGCTCCCTTCTTTTACTTTTGCAACAACACCATTATCGCAATTCTTAGCACAAAGAAAAATCCGTAAAGTTAAAAAATAACCTAGAGAGGGAGGGAGAGGGAGAAGGAGAGGGAGAAGGAGCGGGAAAGGGAGTGGAAGAGACGAGAGGGCGGGTGAGATGCGTGGTCTTCAAAAAAAAAAGTTTCGTAGGGCGGTTCTCTTTGCTGCCCCACTTGGCAATTTCCTCAAACTCTTGGTAGATTACCTCGTCTTCGATGTGTGAGCTATACTTTCACTCCGTTTACTTTAAAAAAGTGTGAAACGTTCCTGGAAAAAAAAAAGATTCAAAAGTGATATAAAATAATGCGATGTAAACTTCGTCAGAAATTACTGAATGCCTGTGTGCTCAAATTTTTAATAATACAGTAGCACATCTCCGATTCAATAGAGGAGCTATATCGGGTGGGGAGGATGTTCCAACCGGCATTGAAAAGAAGTCATAAAATTGCTTCTTAGCTTTCCATGCTCTCTCCCTCTCTCTCCCTCTCCCCCCCCCCCCCCCTCTCTCTCTCTCTCTCTCTCTCTCCCTGGCACAGGCAAAAGCAGCACTGCCCTACTTTGGCAAAAGGAAGCAAGTGACAAAAGTGACATTTCTCGTAAAAGAGCAAAATGTCTCTGTCATTTACACTGACATCAATGAACTATCATGATGTCTTATCTAACATATCTCTTAGTAGAATGAGTGTTTCTGCGTGAAATTTGGCCTGAAAGAAGAGCTCATTGTGTGAATTATGAAAACATCAATAACTAAAATTCGGATGGTATGTCGCTTCCTTTTGCCAAAGTTGGGCAGAGCAGCAGCAATAACAACAGAATAACACACATCATCAAAAACAAACGTACCATCAACGCGCGCGCTCAAGCAACCACACACACACACACACACACACACACACACACACACACACACACACATCGGCACATAACTCGGACTAATACAGACAAGTACACACATACTATGCACAGTGTACAAGCAGACCTTGCTAGAGATAGCAATAACTTAGATATGGATATCATTTTCTCCTTTATGTCCCGAGAAGTTGACACTTGCCATAGCTCATACTCGCTATGAATTAACGCGTGAAGCTGTCGTGTCGAACTAATTTCTGTGATGTTTCTATGTCTGTGAGTGATCATGTTCTTCGCAGATGTTGAATGCGTGCATTTTACCGAAATTAATTTCATTTTAATTCATTTCATTTCGTTATGCTTGAGAACGCTGAAGTGTTGCGTTCAAAGCTCTGTTCAGCTAGATTATTGCATTTGTTCGTAACCGCAGCACGCAGTATATGTAGGCCTATTTGAAGAGCAATTTAACGAAATGACTCTACGATTTGAATATTACACCATACCTGCCCTATTTTCTCTCTTCCATATAGCTCACTTTCCTTTTCTATTTGGTCTTCTGCTTCTCTCATTTCTCCATTTTTTAGTTTCAGCAATTTGTCTCCGTACCCTTCACTAGGACATCTCTGCACATCTTACACTTTCTGCAATTTGCTGCCTTTTATCTTTTTTTCTCACTTGAATGCATTTGATATCATTAATACCAGAGACCATTATTACCAGTTCTACTCGAAATATATGGCTTATGGGATGATCGATTGAAAAACAGCTGAATACACGTATATGTAGTCTGTGATTTTGTGTGTGATCTCTCGATTGAGTAGTGATGATTAATGTGTTCTGTTCCTTGTTTGAAATTCTCGCTTTTTTTTTTATTTTTGTATGCCAGGGTGGTGCTTCATAAAGTTGTTCTTAAAGTTACGAACGACTTAAGAATGACTGGTATTCAGTTCTTGTGCTGAATTATTGAAATTTTGATAAGTATAGCACATCAGAACTGATCACCAGTTGTTCTGTAAAAGTCGTTCTTAATGAGTTAAGAACAGCTTTATGAAACCCTATCCATGTACAATTTTTTAGTGTGGCAATTTCGATTCTCTTAGTTTCTAGTCTTTCGCGCGAATTGCATTCACTCTCGTAGCTCTACACTGTCACTAGACACACACACACACACGCATACACACACATACACGCACACGCACACACACACACACAACACACACAAGCTCACAAACGCATGAAAGGACACGTGAGAACCAATGTCTTTGTTTCATGCAGGTATCATTAAATTGACATAATGATTCACTGTTGATACATAAATACAAATATTGCAGATAAAATCAGAAAAATAAAATAAAGATAGTATCACGAAACTCTACACTGGCTCTTGGAGCTACCTCATCATCTGGTTTTGGAATGTTGAGAGTATAAATTTTTGCACCACCAGGAACATGATGCATGGTAACTTAACATTCGTCCCATTAACATGCTTCAGTAATTTTTTTTTTTTCTTGTAGGACCAAATTGTAACTTCAGTGAAAATTAGGTTAAAAGTAATACCCGACGTATTTCATAATGCCTAGGGTCACGGATGGCGAGATTCCAGTTGATGCTCTCATAAATTGAATACAAAAATTGACGTAAATTTATCCTTCTTATAACAAAATATTTTTCCGTACAAGTAATACAGACTCGTCGTCGAGGAACAAATCGGTAAGTAAAAAAGAAATCTTTTTCAAAGGTTGACTACTTCGTAGCCACTGAAAACATTGTATTCATACTTGAAAAGTTAAAGGAAGTTCGTATCCTGTTTAATGACAGATAAGACGGGAAATATTTACTCATTTCCAGTGGATGTAGAATTATGACAAGAGGACATAACGTAAATTTTACAACATTATTGTAATTTTGAGAACATGTTATTTTTTCTTCCTTTAAGTATACTGTATGCATTGGGAAACATGTTTAGAACACTCCGTCAACGAAGCGGGTAATGCGACACTCCTCACGAGCCTCTCCGTAGACTCCAAGGGTGCAGCTACAGCTGTAGTCCACCTCACCGTTGAACTGGGGCTGCACCTGCTTCCAGATGAGCCTGGGGAACATGTAGGTCAGGTCACGGTGGCCGCTCTGGAGCCAGTAGACGCCCATGATAGAGCCTGAAGGAAGACAAAAATCAGCGGACATGTACTAATCAGACAAATTTTCAATAATCACACAACAATAAATCAGCGCACGTAATCAATCAATGATTTTTTTTTTTTTTGCTATTGCTCAAAAGGCAGAGGGATATTTGGTAATTGGTGCTACATAGATTCACTTGAAACTATACATACCTCGTGTATAAGTAGCATTTTTCTTATAATTTTATTACCGACGGCTCTTTGCGAAAAGAAACCACTTTGGTAACCTGCAAAACAGTATTATAATACATTGTAATAATAAGGTCTTATTTATCCATGGTAGCCTCTTCAGTTTTGCCACTGCTCTACCAGAGGGCCCTGCCATTATTATTACCCTAGCGTTGCCAGATACCCATTTATACACATGGGTCGAGAGGGACATGGTGGGTAAAAAAAGATCATGCCCAAGGACGTAAAGCACTAAGCAGGAATCAAACTCGGGTCCTCCGATTGGGAGTCGAAGTCTTATCCAGTATGTCACAGCCCGGATAGGTACGAAAGAGAGCACATTTTCCCTTTTGCATGATGATGTTATTCCTTGTCATCAGCAAATCACCAGAGAGGGAGGTCACTTTCAACTGTTGGAATATTCATGGAAAGAAATGACCAACGATGCTTACCGCGAGTAGCAGTTGCGAGTTTGGCGTATTGTCCCTTGGGAATGGCAAGTCGGTCGATGCCTTCTTCGCCGCTGCTCTTCTTTCTGATCACCTGCTTCCCAAGGTAGTTAACACCAAGGATTGGTGACTCGGTGGTCTTCTTGTTCAGGGTTGGGTAGGATGAGAAGACGTTGAAAGTGATGCCCTGGCGGTCAAGGAGTTGCTGGATTGCTGGCAGAGATGTGTTGATGTTGAAGAGGAAGTCCCATGGCTTGCCACTCTCCTCCTATATGAGAAAAGTGAGAAGACATATGGCATCAACATGGCAATGTAGCATTCTGGTCGGTTTTTCTAACGCACATGAACTACGAACAGTTGGCGTTTCTTTTCCTTTGTCTACGAGAAAATGCATTTCACAGAAATTTACCCAATGATTCAAACAATATATATTCGTCGGTAAACGACTTTGGATCGGTCAGGTTTATATTAAACCAGAACAAAACTGTCTTCCTTTGGACATAAACAGCGGGTCTGAAAAGTTCTATTGTCTTTCAGTATAGAACAGCCCGACATTTTCAGTATTAGGAGCATTCATAACAACGTACCATCAGCTCCTCGTCCGTGATGAGGATGAGGATCTTAGCAGCGTCCTTGCGGAATGGATAGTGAGCCGCGTATTCGACGGCCTGCATGGCATCGATCGGCCTAGCACCTTGGAAGACGAGGCTGTCGATTCCGCTGTTGAGGCATTCAACGCTGCTGTCCATCAGATGTCCACAGGCAGTATGGGTGTGGGACTTGCCGTGGATGTCGGCTCCACCGAAAGCTGTGACACCAAATTTCACGTTGGTGACGTTGAACGCGCCAAGTTTGCTGCTGATGCGATTGACAATGGTCATCAGGGTACTCTGAATGGAGTTGTCCTCAGCCATAGCAAAAGTCTCGGAGATGACGAAGATGATATCTGCAGAGGTCACAGGTCTGCCATTCTCCTGAGTAACATCCCCGATGTTGCAACTCACTGTGTAGAAATAAACGAGGAGAGTTATAGATCACTTTATTTCAGAGAGAGCAGGAATGCAGGTTGCAATACAGGTAATAAATCCTCAAGAGTGAAGATCATTCTCTGTTGCTTATCTAAACATTGTAGTAGTTAAAAGAAAACGTTTGCTGTGATTTCATAAAGAAAGATGATTTGATCACTCAGGAAAGATTAAGTGATGTTTTCAAAAGTCTTTTGATTTTGTTAAATTTCCGTTTATAAAGAAATAAGGCAATCTGAGCCAAGGGTACTCACAGCATTCTGGTACGTAGCTGACGTTCATGCCTAACTCCTTGCCAAGAGTGACCACTGCGTTGGAGATCTGACAAGTCTGCAGGCATTGTTTGGTATCTTCGATGCAAAAGTTGTAGACCTCGCTTCTATTTATGACGCTGAATGTCTCCTTCAAGACGGAATTGTCGTCAAGGAAGAGGGCTCTGCACATCTCATAGTCAGCCGCGCATGACCCAAAGCGGGACGGGACAACATTTCTGGGGTTAGAGACCGGTGAGACGTCGTATGAACGTACAAATTCAACCAGGTCAGTCGTGATCTCACCCGTAGGAAGTACAAACTCGTTGTGGTATTCAGTGTCAACGTTGCCGAGAAGTCCTCGAGACTTGCCGTGGTACCAGCCGCTCAGATGGAAGATACACAGGAAGTGATCACTGTGGCACAGAAGAGCCATACCAGATGATGTGGTAACGTTGACCCATGGACCCTTGCGCATGATTGTCAGCTCTTTGCTGACTGGTGTCTGATAGGGAAGCTCCTTGAATGTTGGCTCTCCATCGATGTATACTACCATTTGGTCGTCCACGGCAACGCTCATGTTGCGTACCAAAAGAGTGATGCGACTCTTCTGGATGAGCAGAGAGAAGTTGCGATCGACGAAGTCGTGAGCGAGGATGTAAGTCTGCTGTTCATCGTAGTATGGTGGCACGCTGTAAACCTTTCCATCGAAGGTCATCATGTGGGTGTCCCCGAAGATCATTGCAGTGTCTGCCGAAATATAATTGTTGAGCATATTGCAATATTATTGAAACCAAAATTCAAGGAGCTATGGTCGGAAATATGATTGTTTAGCATATTACATTATTATTATCGAAACCAAAATTTAAGAAGGTATGATTACGTGTATTTTGGAGTGTCATTTGTCACTGCGCTGACAAAGCAATCCGTATCGACTATTGCAAGAGCATGGCAATTGAAATTAAACTGAGGCTGCTATTGGCGATACGCAAGACATTCATATGATTTGCAACCATGCATCACTTCTACACTATACTCACATTTCCATGGGTTGTACAGAGTGATGCGCTCGAGAGGAAGGATTTCAACAGGGATGCGAAGTTCTTTGAAGATGGAGAGAATCTTGTTGACCAGTTTGGTGAACTTAGCCATCAGTTGAATCTTGACGTCTTCGAGGTCTGCCTTAAGCTTTTTGTATGTCGCTGGCCAATTTTCCCTCAAGCTTAGAATCCTGTCCTTGAGCTCGTTCCACATCTCGTCTCCCTTCACCCTCAGGTTCTCGAGTTGGAGCTGCGTGTCTTCAAGGAACAATGTGACGTTGTCTTTGAACTCTTCAAACATCTCTTTCGCAAGTTCATATCTGAAAATCAGCTCCTCCTTTATCTCAGGATATTTCTCGTCAACAATGTAACTCTTCATCTCTGGGTATTTCTCTTCCACGATATACCTTCTCAGTTCGGGCAGATACTCATCCTTGAAGTAGGTAACATTCTTCATCAGGTTGCTGAGAAGCTTGGGGTCTTTGACAATACTGGTAACGTTGGCTAGCAATGCGTCGAATGTAGGTTTGATCTCATCTTCCCATTTGCTGATTATCTCCTCCTTCTTCTCAAGAAGAGTAGGCTTCCATTCATTCTCCCATTTCTCCTCAAGCAGCCTCTTGTACTCTTTGAGAATATTCTTGTACTCCCTAATCTTTTCCTGGATCTGTACACTGTATTCCCTGATCTTCTCGTCGATGATGGGCTTCTGTAACTTATAGAATTCCTTAACCATTGCTGATATTTTGAAGTATTGATCCGTCAAGTTTTGACGAAGATCAGCGATCTTAATCATGACAGGAACAACAACTGTCTGGTTCAGCTGGCTCATTTTGTCCTGTGAGGGAAAAGATAGTGAAAGGTTATGTTAAATAAACCATCGTTCATAACACTGAATTGAAAATGTTCGTAGCTAGAAAAGGAATAAAATGCTAGATAACTATGGTGGTTTCACAACAAGCACAGTATTTATGAAGAATTCTCTTTGAAAGATATAAGGTATATGTAAAAATGCGATATAAAACTTCTATCTCCCATCTAGAGAAGCTTTTAAAAGATCCAGTCGTTCTTTGAAAGACAAGAAAACCAATTCAAATTGTAGCATTTCTGCACACACACACACACACACACACACACAAAGTGATTTAATTTGCAAGTCAAACACTTTCACAAACACAAAAAAATTACCTTCATATACTGGATTTGACTGTTGCTCAGCTTAGGGACGGTTCTGAAGCTTGTCCAGTTAAATGGATGAGAGATGTTCATGGCAAAGCTGTGATCATCAAGACGACCGAGGGTATTCAGAGTGTCCCTGATGAGAGTGCGGGTGCGATTGATGGCTTTTTTGGTGAGATCACGGGTCCTTTCAATAGCAAACTGTGTAACCACGCGAGTCTTGTTGACGGCGTACATTGTGAGCGCTTCACTGCGGTTTAGAGCCACTTCGGTCATGAAGAGGGTGCGGTTGATGGCAAATGCGGTCAAATTTTTGGCTATCTTGACTGGTTCAAGGGCGGCAAGGTTCACACGGACCTTTGCTGGGATTTGGTCGATCTCGTAGTAGCGGATCATCCAGCCTGTAGCATTGACAAAAATAAAATAAATGTGCATAATGTGTCCTACTTAAACAGTAGCACATACATAGGAAAGCGAGTACATTCTTTCCTCGATTTTAACGCGTTAAACTTGTTTTGTTTCAGAAAATAAGTGCTCCTGACATAGAGAACGCACTTTGCAGGCATTTTAACAAAACCAGAAATCATACTTTGAAGAAGAATGTCATGATTTTGGTTAAACATCAAAATGTGCTTTGACATTGCTATATTCTCCAGCACAGTTTAGATATACTGCTATACTTCTTACCAGGCATGGTATTATTGATGTAAGTCACATATTCCATGGTGAGGTTTCTTGCAGTACCATTGACGAATGTCACCATGTACGTCGTCATGTTGCGAGCATAATCCATCGATAGCTTTGAGAAGTTCCTTGCTCTGAAGATAGAATCCTTGGTGATGTTCTTTGCAAGAAGGGCATACTCCTTCGTCAGATTTAGCAGAGGAGTCTCATCCCTGATGTACATGACGAGATTGACACTCTTGTTTCGGAGAATGAAGATCGTCTCGTTGGCAACGCGAGCGTAGGTGACTATGAGGTCCTTGGTCGTGTTAAGGTACATCTTCATCATATTGATGCTCTCCACGGAAGTGATATTCCTCCACGTATCAATAAGTCTGGTTTGGACCATGATGTAGGTTTCGTTTGCCTTGCCCATCAGGATGACGGAAGTCTCATTCAAGAAGCTGAGAGTTTCATTCAGGAAGCCGAGAGTTTCATTAAGAGTGACATTCCAAGGCTGGAAGCGAGTGCGGTTCAGGAAGACAACCAGATCACGTGTGGTTCGGATGACGGAAGTCTCATTCAAGAAGCTGAGAGTTTCATTCAGGAAGCCGAGAGTTTCATTAAGAGTGACATTCCAAGGCTGGAAGCGAGTGCGGTTCAGGAAGACAACCAGATCACGTGTGGTTCGGTTGACGTAAGGGATGATGACTTCTCTCACGGTCTTGTTGGTAAGGATGAGGACGTCAAAGACTGTCTTGTTGGCAGCAACCAGGGTGTTGTTGGCCCAGACAAGAGTCTTGTTGGCATAGAATTTCGTGAAGTTAGTGGCCACCAACATTTTGCCGTAGGTGAAGTTTCCAGCCTAGTACATTGATAACAAAATAAACAAACTTAGTTCGTTTTCAGATCACCCCCTGTATTGATTAGGCAGAAACAACAGTCTCTCTTTAAGTGTACAAGAGCGACAACAAAAGAAATAGATTGATGCATCAATGCTGTTCTATCTATGAGTCCCATCACAACGTCACATTTTGGCGGGATTTTGACTTTGACTTTATCTCGCAGAATGCAATACCAGCAATTGATGTCGCAGTATCATTATCGAGCAACAATATGATTAGAAGACTATAAATTAGTTAATGAATTTAATTACTCATAACCAATTTTAGTGGCGTGCATGTCATTTTGCTCTGCAAGCATCCAGTGTATTCTGCATCCTGTTGCTTACAATGGTACTGTTGTTGATAGCCATTTTTTTTTTTTTTTACAGATAGTATTGAATAGATATCAGAACAGTCTCAATTTTCCTAAACAATTTATTGAAATGTGCAACGGAAAAGTGGACATATTAATCTTATTTGGAAAATTACCTCAAAGATGGTCATGTTGAAATACTGCACGGGATAGATGTTGAGAGCACTCTTCCTATCCTTGATGGACATTTTAGCGCTGTAAACAAACTGCATTATCGTATCCCTCACATCAACGGCCAAATCAAAGATAGTCTTATCCAAGGCTCTTATTGGTAGTTCATTGATCAGGGAGAACTCATCTTTGGTCATGAAGATTGCAAGATCAATTGTCTCGTTTATCCTGAGCTTGGTGGCATTGAACAGCTCCAAAGATTTGTTCACCATGACTGGCCTGATCATCATCCACCTGTTCTGTGCTGCCAGCATGTACTCATTCAGTTTGGTGTTGCTTAGGAGGTACATTTCCAGGGCTTTCTGAGAGTAGCGCATGTATATCTCTGTAGCATTTTCTTTGACTTTCAAATAGAGTCGAGTCAGGTTAGCCTTCAGTACTCCGTGCAGGTTAGTTAAGTTGACCCTCAGCTCTTCAATCTTAAGCTTGGCCTCCTCGATCATTTGGAGAGTCTTTTGTTTGTATTCGGGGTATCGGTCAATGTGGTATTCAGCAATATCCATGAGGTACTGTTCTGTCTTTGCCGGTAGTTTAGTGATGCGATCCTTCATGTCTGCCACACGAACCTTCATCAGGTCGTATTTCTCCATGACGGTCACCCGGTATGGTTGGACATGTGGCTCAAGCAGCTCGATAGTCATGT
Source organism: Diadema setosum (assembly GCA_033980235.1). Taxonomy (NCBI): domain Eukaryota; kingdom Metazoa; phylum Echinodermata; class Echinoidea; order Diadematoida; family Diadematidae; genus Diadema; species Diadema setosum. The sequence goes on along the minus strand of CM067072.1, from coordinate 7,959,956 downwards.
TTATGTACTTCTCGGTCACATTGCGCACGACGATGGTGTAGTTAAAGACGACTTGTGTGGCTAGGCGCGTGTAATTACGTATGGTCTCGTTGACAATTGGGACATACTTCTCATAGTATAGGGTAACGTTACCCTTGGTCATGTTGTAATACACGATCGCCATCTGTTTGAAAGTTTTGCTCTTCTCGACGACAAGAGCTTTGTATTCCTTCAAGGCCTCTTTCACAATTGGATAGTACTTCTTTGACAGGGCGACTCCTTTATCCAACGCAATTTGAGAGTATACTTTGGTCATGTTGATTACTTCCTTTCCGTACACCTTGGTCATGTTGATTGCTTCCTTTCCGTACACCTTGGTCAAATTGAGTGCCATTTTGCTATACATCACCGTAAGGTTCATTGTCATGTTGACTGGAGGCTGAACAAGTTGGTAGATGGTCTTATTGAAGTAGCACACAGGAAGCATGTTGATGGGATGGGTTTCATTCTTTGAGATTTCAATCACCTTAGCAATGATGACATCAACCTGATCCTTCCTCTTCACGTATCCTTCAATCATGTTCGCATAAATGACATCAATGTCAATTTTGTAATGGTCTAGGAGGTAGCCGGAAATGATCTTTTTCATTTCCATCATCATTTCCGTCATGCGCATCTTCAGTTCTTCAATTGATCTGGGACGAGCATCCCACTTTTCTTGAATATAGGTTTTGATGACCTGCATGTTAGATTTTGTAAAGTTGAGAAGAGACTTTGTGATGTTAAGTACCATTTCTCTTGTCATGTTCAGTACCAGCTTGACGTCACCTTTGATGATATCAACGTATACGAATTGATGGAAAGTAGCGTTCCACTCTCTGAGCATCAGAAGTGTATTCTCAACCGTCTCGTTCACGTAAGTTTTGTTGACATAACGGAACATGGTTGAGTTGATCACCTTAAGTCCTTCTACGATATTGTCTTTAATTTCCAGGACACGGTCTTTGTCTACAATATCAATGACATTGCGTGGTCTCAGACGGATGACTTTGCGCATCAGATTCTGGACTTGAGCATCATCCTTGTAGTCGATGAAGATGGATGATTCAATGGCATTCAATGTGGTGCTGTTGAGGTAGTACACGATGAAGTCCTTGATCATCTGCATGCGAACCTTAAGCTCGGTCATGACCATTTCGCTGTCAAGTGCCAAGATTTGCTTCTTTAAGGCGTTGATTTTCTCGCCAGTGGTGAGCCTGAGATCCTCCATCATTTGCTTGATCTCCTCAATCTTCAACTTCAGCTCTTCAATTTTTTCCTGCATCTTGGAAACGTTGAAGCGTGTTTCGATGTTCTCCTTGAGAGCAGCGACCCTGGCGTCATACTGAACCAGCTCCTTCATGTCTGTGATAAGTTTCATGACTTCCGTGGTCAGATTTGCCCTAACATCCTCCAGGACGACGAGAATCCTTGTCTGGACAACATCTCTGTTAGACATCATCCAGGTAATCTGGTCACGAAGCTGATCATACTTAATGAGGACCTTGATATTATCTAACGTCTCCATGGGATGGGTGATGTTGTAGCGGAGTTTGACATACAGCTCCCTCAGAGTGACGTTAAGTCTAACAACTGTCTCGTTCACGCGGGAGAGGTTCACATACATGTTAATGAAATCCCTTGGGTTGTTGCGAGCAAAGATGATGGTCTGGTTGAGCCTCTCCAGTTGGTTGTAGAAAGTCTCGTTCAGCTTCATCAGTTGGACGTAGACGGTTTGATTCAGTTTCACGTATTGGCTGTAGAAGGTTTGGTTAAGCTGTGTCAGTGCTGCTCTTAGGGTCTCATTGGCTACCATGTAAGAGTAACGCATGAAACACTTGGTGCAGTTGGTCATCCTCTTCGTATGAGTAAGAGTGCGATTCGTAATATCCATGATTCTGGCTATGGTGCCGTTAGCAATGTTAATGGTACGGTTGAAGGTGCTGTTGATGGCGCCTACGGTGATGTCAATGATTTCATGAACGGTGTCTGGATTCCAGCTGAAGTTGCTGAAAATCACGGTGCTGTCATTAAGTCTCAAGAACCAAGCGATGTCGTTAACGGCCTGTAAGTTATCCCTCTGTAAGGATACAATCAGTGAAATTCAATTACCACTTTATTTATGTATGCCAGGATGTAAGCGAAAATTTGTTTCTTGAACAATCACGTTGTCCATTCTCGTGTACATCAGGCTTCTGTGGTGAACAAGTTAATATGTAATATTTCAATTGCAGATTGATATTAACTTCAATTGAAATACATCTCGTTTCTGCATATTTGTATTATCACATTCTATTGTGTATTATCAGATTTGGCCACCATCACATTTGGATTGTACATTTACAAAAATGCAATGTCTGATATACCACCATAAAGATTTGCTGTAGTTAGAAAACAGACCAAGCGTGACTGTAAGTGGACTGTCACTTACAAGCATACGTGCACATGTGCAGCAATTCTCAAAAGTACAATGCGTTTCGAGTAGCGTTTTATTATCTAAGAAACACTTGTCATTGTAACATTCTGCTTGCAACTTTATCGGCTCAAGATGTTTGTCTTTTGCTGTCTTTTCCATTTTACTATAAAAGTGTAATATTCTTTTAAATCAGTAGTAAATTCGCACGTTATGAAGTAAGCTACTAGTAATGGTCACCCAGTATTTTGCATTTTAACACTTACCTTAAGTTGGTGATCAACGTAGATTCTCAAAGTATCTCCATAGGTGTTAAGGTTGGCTCCAGCAGAAACAATACCAATAGAAGGCACCTTCACAGCAGCGACCCAGTTTTCGTAGTCAGCCCGTTGAGAGATAAAGACGATTCCCATGGGATTCACCCAAGTGACATTGAACAACTGTGTCATATCCTTAAGTGTGGTCATTTCAAATCCATTCTTCATGGTTACCTCGTTCATTGGATCAGTCCAGATGAATTTGAAGCTGTTACTGATCGCCGAATACTTCATGCCTCGCAAACCGGAAATTACAACCGAGTTTTGGTAAGTAGTATTCACAAATTTGGACTTGAAGTTGGCAAATGAATCAGTCAGTGCTTTTTGGACGGTCAAGATACCTGCGCCTCTGGAAACGTAAACTCTTGAGTAACCACTCGTCTCAAAGAGCGGATTTGTTACGTTAGCTGTAACCAAGCCAGAAACTTCGTCGAAATGTGTCAAGTTTGTGAAGCCATTGAAATTCAAGTCCCCATGGACGTGTGTTAAACCCACTGGGGTTTTGAGAAGAAAGGTACCGTGGGTTCGGGAAGCTTCAAATCCAAAAAGAGATCGAGAGCTGTTCGTCTGCATTTCAACCATGGTGGTGCTGTTGAGCCATTTGCTCGTGACATCACTGTAGAGGCGGCTGACCTGTTGGTTGTACTTAAATAGACCTGCTTTGTTCTTGATTGAATAAATGTACTCAGTTAGGGCTGTGACTGGTTTGCTGATGAAGCGGGCACCAGATGTGACGTTCAACGATTCAAAACTAGTCAAGTTTTGAACATTGCGGAGCTCAAGCATGGTGATGGCACTGCCGGTTGCAAACCTGGTGTTTAAAGTGGCAGCAGAACGCGATAGCAGTTTGACAAATCTAGAGAAGCTTGACGAATCTGTTATACTGTGGTTTGTCATTACTGTCACATTCATGAGCATATTCTGCATGACTGTTTCCATTGAAAGCCCAACCTTCTTAAAGTTGAACAGTGAGATGAAGTTTTCCATGGAAAATCCGCCAGTAGTCGAGCTGTTCAGAAGAGTGCTGTTGAAGTTAGTCAAGAAGCTGCCGTTAAAACGTTCAAATGTTGTAGGTCCCCTGAAATCAATAAGTTCCATTCCAGTCATGCCGTCCATAGATGCAAGCCTAGATGTAAACTTTACACCAGCAGAGCTGTTGATACGTTCGAATGTAAACATTCGTTGGAAGTTTGAAAAATCGATTCCAGCCATAGAGGTAATATTGGCCATAATAGTCTTGACAATCATAGAGGTGTTGGCGGATACTTTGTCAAACGTGAAAAGCCCCTGGAATCCAAGCATTTGCATTCCAGCCTTTGAGGTCATATTAGCCAAAATAGTTTTGACCATCATGGAGCTATTGACAGATATTGAGTCAAAGGTGAAAAGCCTCTGGAATCCACGCATTTGCATTCCAGCTTTTGAGGTCATATTAGCCAAAATAGTTTTGACCATCATGGAGCTATTGACAGATACTGAGTCAAAGGTGAAAAGCCTCTGGAATCCACGCATTTGCATTACACCACTAGATGAAGAATTGAAATATTTGCTGGCAACACTCATTTCGGCGGACGACTCCGAAGACTCGAAGTTGGTCATGTTGACAAAGTTGGCGAGTGTCGAATTGGAGTTAACTGTCACATTAACCATGGCTGTCAGGAAAGAGAACTCATTCCTCATTGCAACCTCGTCAAAATTAAACAGTTTTCTGGAGTTGATCACCTGAGATGTTGTTGCTGTTTTGATTTTCCTCGTGAGAGGTGTATCAATTGATAGTGACCCCGTAATGTTAGCCCGTTGGACCTTGAACAGACCAGTTCCTACGTTGGCTTGGAAGTTCATCTGAGAAGTGGTGTTGAAAATTCTGCTCGTCACATTTGTTGATGCAGAGCTCGAGATGCTGTCATACCTCATGAAACCGGCCATATTCTGGATGTTAAGCATAGATGCACCATCAACCTTCAGTGGCCATGATGAAAAGTTGGCAACGGTAGACACAAATATTTCATCATAGTTGAGGATTCCTGACTGACCGTTAATGTAAGCGCGGAGACTAGCATTATAGGATGAGATGATGCTTGTAAAGTTTGAAGAAGCAATGCTCTCTACTCGGGAGTAGGTGAGAACGTCAGTCATATCTTCCAACCTGAAGTGAGAGTGTACGTTCCATCGTGCAAGCCTGGTGAAGACATCATTTCCAGCATTTACCTCAAACTTTCCGAATCGAGTAATGTTCATCCAGTCATTCATCTCGACGGAAAGAGCAGACCCCGTGTTGTGAAGAAGAGAGGAAGTGTTGAAGAAGAGGTCGATGTTGTTTGTGCGGAAACTGAGAAGGCCTTTGAGGTCATTCACCGCCCAAACTGCTCCTGTGTCGATCTTCGCAATACGAGAAGAGATGCTGAAAAGATTCCTTGAGTTGGCAGCATATGTCGTCAGGAATCCAGTTGATCCGATAACATTGTTTGTAGTATTGAACATCGTGACAAACAATGGATTTCTGAATTCATTTAATGCTGTCACTACTATACGATCAAAGACAAGGCAAGACCTAAAGCCAGAGAAGTCAGAATCCATGCTCATGGTCCAGTTGGCCAACTTCGATAGAACAGCACTACTTTTGGCGAATCCGCGGATGTAGTTAAACTTATTGAATTTGTCAAAACCAAACAGGACAAGACCAGCATCGTATGAAACGTAGGTGGTGTTGAGAGGGGTGATCCTTAAAATGTTTCTTGTTGTCACGTTTACACGGTCAAATTTGAAGAGTGAGTAGAAGTTGAAAAATTCGACCAGACCTCTTACAGTCATATGAGTAAAGGGAGTGTTTACCACAACGGATGACTCGCCATTGATGCTGTTGAAGTCAAACATACTCCTCATGACGGATACATCAAGTTCATGAACACCAGTTGCATTGATGATGCTCTTCAGGGAGTATTGCATTTGGGCAATACCGCTGTCAAAGTTAAATGGACCACGCATCGTAACAATGCGCCCAACATAGGAAGTTGACATGTTCAGTCCACGGGATGTGATGTTGCCCATGACAAGGCTCTCTGCCAGAGGAAATTGGAACCATCCACTCATGCGTTCAACCTTGTGAGCCTGTTGACATGTCATATTGAGGGGGAAGGTAAAGAACGATGAAAACATGTCTACTGATGCCAGCTCAAACTGGTTGATACGCTGGAAGTTCTCGAGTGCGATGCTCTCTGACATGCTTGTGTTCAGATAGTAACTGCTGGTAGCAAACTCCATGGAATGCCTGATAGCGTTGAAGTTGAAGAGGGACCTTACGCCATCAAAGATGATATCATTCAAAGCAGAAGTTGACACGTTAAAGACTCTAGATGTAAAGTTAGTTTTTGCTGAAATCAAGTCAAAGTTTAGCCAGGACATATGCGTATTCACAGCAACGTTGTGGGTGAGGGATACGTTCACTGGACGGCTTGTGAAGTTAGAATAAGAGTCAATGGCAATTGCTTCAACTCTCGTCATTGATTCCATTCTCTGAATCAAAAGAGTGTTGACGGTGACTGCCTGTGCCACAGGAGATGTCATGTTGGCAGAAATACGACCTGATACTCCATCAAAGTCAAACAGGCGCCTAAAGCCACTCAACGTCATGGCATTGTCCATGGTAGCATTCATTACAGGAGTCTTGATGAACCAGATTTGGTTACCAGCGATACTCTCGAACTCGAAAACTCTGTTGAATCCATCGAGTGTGAGTGTGTTGTTAGCAGTAACATTCAAAAGGCGAGATGACATAACATAATTCGAAGAGCCTTCAAGTTTTTCGAAAGTAACCAGTGACTGAACGTTGTTGACGTTTACTTCTGTTTCATATGTACTGTTGACAAATTTACTTGTGATATTATTCCTCATGTGTCCAGACAGCTCGTCAAACTGCACGAGTCTGTCCATGTTTCGGAGGGCAAATGCAGAACTGTGACTTGAATTGACCAACTTGCTGAGAAGGTTGGCAGCAAGGCTAGTACTGATCTCTCCAAATTGAGTTAGGGTGCTAAAGTGCTGCAAGAGAACATTGCCATCAGCGTTCCAGTTGATGAGTTTGCTTGTGATATTATGAGATACAGTGCCACGAACTGTTTGGAACTTGAAAAGCTTGCGGAATGTGTTCATGGAAACGGAACCATCGAATGAAGTATTCATGTAACGAGAGAGGACATTGTAGTTCATATATCCGGCAATAGCGTCGAAGTGAACAAGTGATTGCATTTCAGTAACACTGAAATCGCCAATGATCGCCATAGACCCAACTCGAGAAGAGACTGTGGTATTATGATTTGCGACCATGTTAAACGTTGCACTTTCCCCAATATCACCGTTACCTGTGGACATGGTACTGACGTTGAGGAATGGGCTGATAATTTCGGTATTCTGGAATGCTTCCAAGTCAAATGGCAGACTGAGCTTAAGAATGGTAGCATTAACTGATGTCAAGGTCTTCATTTGTAGGTATCTGCAGAAAGACAGGTTTCCTTCTGTCTTCATGGTTATATCAGAGTCGGCCATTACCATAGAGTAGTTAAGTCCGCTGGAGATGTTGAGACGCCTCTGAGAAGCTGCAAGCGACAACTTATGATCAAAAAGCTCTCTGCTCAAGAAGAAATAGTGAGAAGCCGACATGTTTGCAATGATCGGGCTTGACACGTTGACATTCTGGCGAAGAGTGAGTGAAGAACCAGTGACATTATACACAAATTTGTTAAGGACAATATCCTTGACTGCTGAGAATTTTCTGCGAACGGTCTTGTTCAGAATGTCACGGACTATAGCTGGTAAAAGCAGAGGGCGTATCTCTGTGATGGGGCCACCAAGAACCAAACTGTTGGAGACGTTCGATGAGAGAACCTTTGTTAGGTACGACCAGTACATTGACGCAGCAGTTGGTTTCAAGGAGATTGTACCTGTAGTGGAAAAAAGAAGAAAGAAAAAGAATACGCGTACAAATCTCGATCGATTTCTGTTTTTTTTTCTATAGATGATACATTATACAGTGCTAATTGGAGAACATGTGTGGATATCTGCCAGTAATTAAAAACAAAAATCCACGTATGTTTGATTCTATTTTAGGCCATTTTGTGACATATACTATAAAGTGGTCCATGTTAACACTAAAAATACTTTAAATGAATTCGTTAGTTCCTCCTAAATTCACAGGATGTAAGATTGAACTCACTCATCTCGATGTAGTCGAGAAGATCAGAGAAGGAGCTATTCTGACTCATTTCATAGAAGTACTCGACGCCATTTTCCGGAGAGTAGAGAGCAGTGTAGTTCTGGTGGTAGCTGAGAGTTGGCATTTGCATCTTCATATACCAGTTGGCTGAAGGTTTCTTCCATCCCATGCTGATTGTGTTGGAGATATTGGCCTGCTGTTTGTTGTAACGCGTGTCGTAGGCTGTGAACACGTGCTGTAACATCGCCGAGCCGACTTCAGTATCGACCATGAGATGAACAAGATTGATGCCGGTCATCTATGTACGATATCGAAAAATCTCATTTTAGCAAACGCGTTATTTTTGTCTTTGCATCGTGTTTTCACCAACACACACACACACACACGCACGAACCCAACCAAAAAAAAAAAACCAAACCTATTCTTGCAAACACATGGACACTCTGGTTCATTTGTTGAAACCTCCTCTTGTCTTTTCAATTTACAGGATATGCGAAGATTTCACGTAGACATAACAAACTCTCTAAACTTTGATATTTCCACTCAATGTGAGACAGACTTATAATAAACTTAAGAAATCCTTAACCACACATCTTATTTTTTCGCAATAAAAAGAATGATTTCGCACAGAAGAGGTTTGATTTCATCCGTACCTGTAAGAAAGGGACGGGTGTTGACAGCTCCAGGGAGTAATCTCTCTTCTTCAAAAGACTGGCATTCTCGCTACGGAGATTGAAGTCGTATTTAAGCAGGCTGGTTGGGTTCCTCGGGTTTGGAATGTAGACTGTGGCTTCGATCAAACGCCTGCTGGCATCACTTGACTCATCGGTGATTGTGAAACTCACACCACCTGCAACTTCTACTGGTTTGTCGATGAGGGCAGTCTCTCCAAAGAGTTCTGAAGAGCGAAATGAAATAAAACATGTTCAACATGCTTCATTGGGACAAGGATATTAGTTGTGCTTGTGTGAGTGGCACGCAGTGCAATTTGGTGTATATGAGCCACCAGTAGACAAGGTAGGTACAGGAAAAAGTGGAAATTTTCGCGGTTTTGAAGTTTCGCGCATTTTTCGCAACCAGAAACCAGCGCGAAAATAAAAGTACGTGAATATTACACTTGCCATATGTTCCAGTAGTTCATGTCTTGATTCCGCGGAATTCAACAACACGCGAAACTCATATGGAACGATAGGGTCTTAATCATTGCTGACTGGCATGCGCAAGAAAACAATGAGTCCTTGAAAGTTACTTACTGAGGAGGATTGGCGAGTTCATGAACATTGCCAGGTCAGGGTTGTCGACAAAGACGTCAGTCCTAACCCCAGTCCTGAAGTCGTGGCGTGCCACTCGTCGCTCATTGGTGACGAGGTATTGAGCGAAGACATGATGGGTGTTACGTGAGATCTCCGCCTCGAGGGTGTAGCCCAAGTCAGTTGTGCTGTTCTTTAGACTGGCGTTCAGGAGAGGGAGTTCCTACATGAGATAAAACAAACAAACAAACATCAAAGCATTACGGGCATTGCAATCATCTGTGACATTATTTTGTACCTATACACAATCATCTTACAGCGGGACATTTTCAGACAAACCCCTACCTTTTCAGTTTGTGTTGGATGTCGATGTGAAAAGGAAACCACGCACATGAATTGGTAGACTGAACTAACAATGATAACTTGAATGAAAGTGAATTGTTTTGTGTTTATATTAGGCATCAAATTGATATGATAAGCCATTTATTCTCCCACTCAATTCATCAATGAAGACATGATTGAAATCGACAAAGACACCGAGACGGCTACACTCGTTTTTAAAACCTTTATTCTTTTTATTGTTTTGTAAAAAGAGAGAATTTTAATAAGAATATATGCCATCACGTTATTCACAGGACTGAAAATAAATTTGCTTCAAGTCTTACCCATGTGGCATTTGAGATCTTAGTGCGGAATGTAAGTGCCTTCAGAACATCAGTGACGGTCTGGCGAGTGTCAATGTCGAAGGCCCAGCCCAAAGTTGAGATCCTCATATTCCGATCAACCACCTGATCATCACCTTCCCTCACCAGAGAAATGTTAGTTTTCTGGTACTTTTCGTGGTTGATCTGGTAGCCAGTCCATGGGAATAGGATCTGCCTGTAGAGTGGTGTCTCGTTATCCCTTTTCAACGGAAGATAACATCGTTCTTAAACATAGCGAATGCGACACTTGTAGGTACTAGAAACATCTATCAGATTACATCAAAACTGTCATTTCCTACTGCCAATTTAAATGAGGTGTTTATATATCAACATAAGTGTGTGTGTGTGTGTGTGTGTGTGTGTGTGCATATACATTAATCTATTTACTCATGTACTTGATAGAATTGTAGTTTGGTGTGCATACGTGTACATATTACAGAAGTCCCGATGCCAAGTGCAACGGATATGATTGTATTAACATAAAGAAAGCACGAAACTTAATTCAACAGCGTGCAGTTAGCATTGCTTTCTATGATAAAATTATAATACATACCAGTAATATGTTTCCGTGAGGTGAACGTTCCAGTTGCCACTAGCTGACTGCCTGATAAACTGACCAACATTAGCCCAGTACAGATTGTTGATCGAAACGTTGTAGACAGCAGTCAGGTTCTTTTGAGCCACTGTTGTCTCATTCTTAACGAGGAAGTCGACGGATGCAGCGTTTTCAGCCCCAGACACGTTGAAGACAGCGCGGTATGCCGATGCAGCCTTGGTTGTCTCGTTTATGATTCCAGCAAATATCGTGAGGTTTTTGACCTCAGGAACGGTGAATGTCCACTGCAATGTCCTTCGTAGACGGTCAAGGTTCATCAAAGAGGTGACATTGCGAGTGAGGTCTTCACCTGTTTATGGATGCCAAAATGTGGATGAAGAAATACATGAACGTCAGTGACTACGAACAAGTTTGACCAGCGATTTCAGATATATTTAGATATTCCAAATAACAAACCACTTTGTTCATAGACTTAAAGAATAAGAAATGGGTTATCAAACACTTATACTAAAATCCTCGACTTCATCAAAAGAAAGAAATATCACGCATCAGTGTATCGAGTTACTGCAGTACATTGTATTGACACCTCCTTTCTTGAAGTTCACGGTTCACATTTTCTGCTTATGAAAGTGAATTTGAGCGTTGGAGATCAAACTGAGGATTATACATTACCTGGCGCATAGAATGACATGCGAACAGTGTCAATGAGCTTGGTGAAAGGCTGGGCACACTTTTTGGTCTTCTTGCCGATGGACTTGAAAGCCACTGGTGTTTTAGGGCAACCCTCCTTGATCAGCTTGTACTGAGCGTCGAAAGTAAAGGCCTTCAGAGCCCTACGTTGTAAGGGATAGAAATGACAGGTATGATATAGAAGTATGATATTAATCGCTCTTGTGGAAATTAACAATAATAATAATGTAGAGTTAACTTTAATATAATCATATCAATCTACTCTCATTTCGTTTTGTTCTGTTAACTGGATACTCTACGTACTTGTCAGTGTTGACCAAGGTAACGTTGAAGCTGTTTGGTCCTGTAAATGGGAATCGTGGAGCCTCCGGAACATAGCTGGCGTTGGGGTAGGACCATGACATGCAAAGATCCACACCGAAGATGTTGCTGACGTTAGTGCACCTCTGGCTCCTCACGGCATCTTGAAGAACGCCGGGGATATATTCAATGCTGCCATTTGCCCTGATGAGATTGTACGTTGTGGAGTAGTTGAAGAGGTTCATTGGCTGCTCAGTGTTGTTGAGGTTGATCTTGAGGTGTGTGCCGTCGATGGTGACGTTGCCTCCAATCTTTGAAGAGTGATAGACAGATGAGTTGGCCAACACTCCAGTGAAAACCTTTGTGGGCATGCCGATTCCCATCGTAGCTACGACCTCAACGGCGCCACTGTGATTAACATACAACAAAAAAATATATATAACAAAGATTGAGATAGACGCTACCATGATGATTTGAATGGCTAGTGAAGCGAGGTGGAAAATATATTATCTTTTTAACATGTGCCATGCAAGACGTTATTCTACAAAACAGATTGAGCTTTACCTTGGAGCAATGTAGCCCGAGGCAACGATCTTGGGCAGCTTAATGCTGAACTGGCTCCTCATACGTAGACTCACGACAGCTGTGCTGTTGATGCTACAGTTGATTGGCATACCGAGACCAGTAGGCATGATAAAGCTTTTGTCCATGAGCACGAGAGAACGAGTTGTGTTGACGTTGAGTCCATTGGACAGGAGCTGCGGAATCTGAAATCCAGTAACAATAACAAAATGCGTGTCATCATGTCTACGTCGACATTTTTATTTATTTATCTATCTATTTATTTATTTATTCATTCATTCATTCTTACTTAAAAACAGGGTAGTCTTTTCATAGCAAACAGGCCTGCTTTAAAAACAGAGCCCTGATTATACAATACAGATCGGAACTTATATTCAAAATGCGTTGATACTTTATCAAATGTTGCTTTCATTCAACAAATGTGTTTAACTGTATATGTATGGAAATAAGGTAGTATTTTTTTTTTTTGGGGGGGGGGAGTTACCTGCTTAGTCTTGTTGACAAGCTCTTCAAAGATGCCCATGGTATATGGGATGACCGACAGAACATCACTGGCGCTCATGAAGCCAAATTCGTTTCCAAGGAGACGGAGGAAGATAGTCGCATCGGTAGCAGAGGTCTGCATGCCAACAGCCTCATGAAGTTGACTCAGCTTACTCATAGTTGTCTCATGGATGATGTCAAACATCTGAGCAGTAACAGTGAAGAAATCATTGAATGTGCAGATACCACTTACTTCATCAAGAGTCTGGCGATGAACACATCTACATTCCAGGAGAATTAAGACCTCATTAGATACTTAAAATACTAGCATCAAGATGTACAAATGTATACTGCTTCAATGTTAGTTTTATGCTGACCTACGTGTAATAATCCAGAGAACACGGATGTGTCCAAGTGTGAAATCATCTACCGATATTACATGACAAGTAAGAAAGATGATTGTGGTGACAGAAAACCATTTTGCGGTTAGATGCTATGATGCGACGACGACAAAGATGGTTAAATGTCTTACCCTTTGATTGTCGCCAGCCTGCCTCTTCGCCTTCGTTTGGGATTTATCTTTGGTGAGGATGTTGTTGCTAGTAGTCTCAACATCTGGGTCGGTGATGATCCAGTTTGCCAACTCGGCTTCGGCAAAGTCGCGAACCTTGGACAGGATTTTTTCATCGAAATTTTCGAAAAGGTTCTGCAGGCTGATGTCCGGGAAGAAACCCTCGGGGCCTAAGATGGATTCGAGTATTGGCTCGAAGCCCTTCATTTCAAGTCCGGTCTAATTGAATACAAGTTTTGCAAGGAAAAGATAAGTAATATGTTTATTTTGACTTTCTTCTTTCCATCTAATTCGTTAAATTTCTAAGCAGTGACTTTATGTGTTTATATGCGTGGATTGTGCAATAAATGACATGCTGAGTATTTTTCATTCCCCCCCCCCCAAAAAAAAAAAAAGTCATCATGCTCCTATGAGCATAATACGTCCAAGTATATCGACTTCCATAGTATTTGCATTGTATAGTATGTGCAGCGTTCGAAGGTTTTCCAATGTTACACTTGTTGTTGCTCCTGAAGATAATCATGTTCCAACAGACATATGTGCTCAAATTTGTTAATGGGATTAAACTATTGGAAATAGAATGATTTTGTGGTTTTTTTTTTCATATTGAGAATACAGAATTCAGAAACAAATTGTAGTTCTGTGATCACCTCAAACAGATCCCAGCTCTTGCCAAAAGCGTTCAGGACGTAATGGAACATAACTTCCTGAGGGAGATAGCTTTCCGGCTTGTAAATGAGGTCACCCTCAAACTGGACGGCTAAGGTGTTGTTTCTCCAGGGCTCAGTCAGGTTGTTCGAAAGCTCAAAGCAGCGGGAAAACTTGCGGAAGTCCTTGGGGTAAGCTGGGAGTTCGTCGTCACCCATGGCTTCCCTCAGGTTGATCTTCATCCTGGAGACATTTAAAAAGAACATACTAAAATTTAGAACAGTTTTGAATATCAAGTCGCTTTAGCAACGAGTGTGTCTTTAATTTCTCTTCGTGAGCGTTTCAATGTGAATTAGTTTTTTTATAACTTCCGCGATGTGTTTGCTTTTATTTTTATATCAACTTGAATGTTACCTTGTTTGGAAAAAGATATGTTGTTTTCACCACTTACTGTTGAAGAGTTGGTTCGCTAGATTCCAGCATATTCTCGATATAAGAGAAGCAGAAGGCTTGCATCTGCCTGACGGGTTCAGTCTTCAGGAAAGTCCAGATTCCAGTCAGCTCGGAGACGCTTAGGTTGGCCTTCATGGCAAGGAGGAAGGCAGCAATTCTGTGGGGCACAGGAAGAGATGTTTCCTTGAAGAGCTCTTCGATGACCTGGCGACGAAGCTGGCCATCGAGGACGAAGCGACGCATGGATGGGATGGCAGCCTTGGAGATGTCACTTGGGATATCCTTGTTCTTGGCACAGCTGATCAGAGCGGGCGAGACTTTCTCTGAGTAGCTAAAAGTGAGCTGATCGTAGCGTTCAACTGGTTCACCGATGTTACCAATGGCCTGTTAATGATAATGAGATTATCAGGATAGGAGTGTGTTGACGTACACTGATATACATCTCTGAATGACTTTATAACATACCAAATGTTATTGAAACCTCACTACGAAGCCAAACGAATATGATAAACAGACATTTCCTGTTACAATTACCTTCAGGGCAATCATGGCGAGACGCTCATCTTCGATGGGAACACTGCAGTCAGTATGGACGAGAGACTTCAGGTACGCAATGGTGTTCATCATGGGCTCCGGGAGCTGTGCAAACGGAAATGGAGAAAACAAACAAAATCCATGTTATCAAGAGATTGAAATCCTCACAGTGGCTGATTCGTCGTCAGATCATAAGAACAATATCTGGGGGAAAACGTTATCAAACTGGAATAATTTGGAATTCATCCTTACCATGTTGCTGGTGTGGATGTCTTTGTTGTTCATCCAGTAGTTGTGGACCATGATGCTGAGTGGGAAGATGGTAATCTGAGATGGAACCATCTGGGCCATGCGCAGCATCTCGCTCATGAGCTCCAAGGTTGGGTAGTTCTGGAATGCCATAGTGACCATCCAAACGTTGGCAAGAGGTTTTGGTACAATGCCCTTAGCAATGGCGTAGTTCTTGACGCTGAAGCAGGGCATAGTGGTGCATGGAAGAAGTCCGTCCAGCAGGTACTCCCTAGGGTAATTGAAGTAAATAAGCATATTATGTGTGGTCCGTCATGCAACACGCTCATACCTCACTCTTTGCCATTTCAACCCATTCGCCTCGATAAGATAGGGAAGATATAACGAATTGGTGCCTATGCGTGTCATTATGTGATCATCATGATGAAAGAGGCAGTAATGATTTCTATTCACACTAAAGCTTGTAGGAACTCTGAATGTTAACAATAATGGACTTTCTGGCCCTCATTTCTAAAGGTCATGTTAAATCATTCACTAAATTACAGGATATAAACCCTGTAGCAGACGAAATAAATAAATCCAAATACGCATAAATTTAATGTGAATTCATTCAAACTTCATTTTTCAAGAAAGACAGTGCGATTCAAAGGAGAAAGTAAAGTGTGATTCTATACCTTGCAAGCATGATTTTGTCTGGATTACTGCGGCATGTCTGAGAGTAGGTGCTGCAGTCGTAGGCGCGATCAAAGACCTCATGGATGGTATCGTTCTTCATACCCTGCAGAGCAGCTCTCCACCTGCCGAAGAGTCGAGGAGTCTCCATTCTGACTTCCTCGCGGGAAGACTTGACTAGAGCCTTCAGAATGTCAATGGCCTGATCGGCTGTGACGTCATCTGGCTTCTTGCCAACTTCCTTCATGTCGTGTTCGTACCTCAGCGTTGTCGACCGCGTGTCTGTTCAATGTCAAAAATGTTTACTCAGAGTGATTCTACTGGCCATGATTTTCTACTAATCTGCTCCCAAGGGACGTCTTATATTAGGTCGTTTCGGCGTGTAAATTTCGTGAAGTACGTGATTGTACAATGTATTTGTTTGTATGTTTGTGAACGTATGTATACATGTAAAATGTGCTGATCGTATAATGCTAACTATGCTATGTACGATTGGAACAATTAAGGCAGGGTATGAATGCTGGGCCTTCATACATAACAACGAACCGAATGAAATGAATATTCTCGGACAGATTAATCAGTGTTAGGAATGTTCTAATTTCTACAGAAATTGACCAAAACGAAAGGAAATGGCTGACTGCGTTCTCCACCACAGGTTTTAAACACATAGAACAGATTTTCGTCACTCGAGGAGGGTAAAACAAGTTGAAGAAGAAGAAGAAGAAGCAAGCGTGAGAGTAAACTTACTTGCGGGGTCGATGTAGAGGGTGTTTAGCTTTCTGATTTCAAGGCTCATCATAGTTGTTCGGATAGATGTGCGCACTCCGGTTTCGCTGTTGAAATTCATCGGCCACAAGGAATGGAGCTCAGTGCATTCGATGCGCTTGAACTCCGCGCTTGTTCCCTTGACGTCGTAGAAACACAGCTTGGACGAATTGAAGTATTTGTCCATAACGGTCTGGAATAGAAGATAATGGTATGTGGTGAAGATCGGTGATTACCGAACATAATTTATGCAGGCAGTATCACAGAAGCATTGGATATCGTTGTAGCATTTCGTAAATGTCATCATCAAATAAATTGATTTCTGCTCATTAGTGGGGCAGTGAGGGCACGCTTTTACGGAAAAAATGTTATCTACTGATGAGACCTTGCTATCATGTATTGCTGTCCTGCATCACGGCTTGTATACAGCATAATGTAAGAACAACATGAAGGGGAACATTGACATTCATATCGGCATGTGCATCACATACATTATATCTTTAATTATACATTACACAATATTTTGTTTTTACTTACTGTGTTGAAGAGAATATCAGTGAAACTCTGCCACATAGTCACGTTCTCTGGGAGCTCCCTGAGTTGACATGTGCTCAGGTCGGTGTAAACCTCAATCTTGCGGGGGCGCTGCTTGTTGTCCCTCGTCTTTACCATCATCTCGTTGCTGCAGTTTCCGTGGACGGTCACCTCATCAATGATGATTCTGTCGACGTCGTCGGCTTTCATGTCCAGCTGCAGGTAGGTGAGGATACCGCGCTTGACGTTGAGAACGGACACGGGTTCGTCAGGGTGAGCCAGCAACTCGACGATACGTCCCCTGTTGGTGATGAAGACGAGGTCGTGAGCTCTCATCTCGAATTCGAACTCCGGGTTGGTCTCTCTCCCGGTTTCGACTTCGTAGATATGGCAGTCGCTGGTTTTAAGGACGTTCGTACATCGTTCCGGTGCTTGCACTATGACGTTACAAGTCACGTTCATCATCGATCCTGGTCCGGCGCCTTTAATGCCTGACTCAGTCAAGGCTTCATAGGCGAATGTGTAGGAGAAACCTTCCCTGAATCTTGTCAGATCTGTAAAATGAAATGGCAAAAGGACGTAGGTGACAAGCCTTCACAGGTGACTCATAGCCTTCTATAGCCTACATTAATATATTCTGTATGTCAATTTATGGCGCTAATGAAATTTTCATATTTTTTTTTTCATTAGCGATTATTTTCAAACAAGGGTTAATGTGTAGTGTAACACAAATTTTATTTCTCGGTTTTGGGAACAGATAATATGTCCAGAATAATGTCAAAAACCTTAGCTCGTAGCACAAACATACGAAATTATGGGTAAATATGACTGCCATTTATCTCAAGTCAAGAGACGAAGAAGAAAAAGAAAAGAACAGGCAAACTTATATTTTGATGATGAGTCATGTTTTATCTTTATCATGGTCAGTGGTGTGTCCGTCTAAGAATTCTATTTGTTTGCAAGATCCGTATATTGCGCAGTTCTAGATGACGACGCAAATCGTTATAATCATTTTGTCCTTGAACGAAGGAACTACTTTATTGCAGTAGACAGACTGGGTTTCCCATACACCTGACAAAACACGCGATAACTGGAAGCAATATCCTGCCCAATTCTTCCAGATCTATACCCAGAATTTTATCGATTGGACTGCAGTGATTACACAGTTGGTCCCTGAATCTCGTATTTGCTCTTCTTTTTCTTCTTTTTCCGCTCACGGGGACATCGCGTTATCATGGCGCACACAATCAAGTGAACAATTAACTACATTAATCATTGTTAGGCGCAAGGATTATGTTTGGATCCAGGTGACGGTAGATTACCCCATGTACCAAGGACAAGATACCCAGTAGTTGTCCTAGAAATGTGTACGGACTAGACAGGATTTCATTAATAGGAGTTAAATGTGTTCAGGAGAGACCAAAGGAGAATATCTAGTGTGAACGCCGTACACATGCTATCGACTTTATAGGGAAGGAATCCCAAATGTACGTGCGGATTGAGTTGATACAGAAATATTAATATGACCAGTGTCTCCTTTGTAGACTTATATATTCAGGTAAGCCGAGATAGGTATGATAGGTAATATACAAGAGTGTTTGAATTTTATTCTCGAAATCTGTCAATTTCTATAATTTTATATAGATGAGGGGGAGAGCAGGAGACCATGCAAGCGCATTGGTCTGTGACACAGGACACACACAAACACAGAGACGCTCACCCAGACACGCACATGAGAGGCAAATGTACACAAAGAAAACAAGAAAACAACAAAAAAAGTCAATCGAACTCACCTGAGCATTCAGCCTCGGGGATTTCATCGATACTCCTCCGGACGGGGCCTGTTAGTAATGTCAAAGTACAGTAGGTTTAATCATAATCGATGCCGAGAGAAAATAAAAGACTTATTTAATATCCCGACCAATCTACCATAATCAATGAGGTCATTTTTTTTTTTCTGGAATCATGATGCCTATAATTGCATGATTATACTGTTTGTTTTGATTTTTAAAGATATTTTAAACACAATGCCTTCTAATGTTATAAGATATCCAAACTACGACTATAGTTGATTGTATTCAAGGAATATTTTCATTGGCAGTGGCAGGGGATGTGAAGCGAAACCAGGAGAGCGCCTTCTTTTGAAAGAAAACGACGATATGCTGCTTTTAAAGACGACAGGGAGTAAAAGATAAATATGTTGATTATACCTAGTACATTACTTTTGACAAATTACTCTAACCCCCCCCCCCCCCCCCAGTGATTCATCAGCGTGTTATCTGACAATGAGTGAATGTTATGTACAGATACGTTTGAGTTAAGGTGAAGAAATAAGCATAGGTCCCTATAAATACACTGTATCTGTATTCGATTGGAACGGACATTCCAGCCAAAAACAACAAGATAGAATGACGACGTTAAAACTTTGGAAACAATTTCG
Source organism: Diadema setosum (assembly GCA_033980235.1). NCBI lineage: Eukaryota > Metazoa > Echinodermata > Echinoidea > Diadematoida > Diadematidae > Diadema > Diadema setosum. Next base: position 7,940,568 of record CM067072.1, on the reverse strand, counting down.
AAAATCTTAAAAGCTCATTAAATTTTGATCTTTCTCAGTTTTGGTGCATTGATTGAAATTTAAAAGCTTGTTTCCATTTTCTTCTTGTCCTTAAAAATTGTACAAGTTTAAATGTATTACAGATTGTGTCTTTCGTTACGCAATCTATACGACAATGACACCTGATAGTGGGCAACTGGTACACAGATGGGGGTCAAATGGACAGCCATCTCTACATAGCAGTATTGTTACCTATGTCACAGTTGTATACGTACATTAGTTAGTAATACTATGCTTTTTTAGAAGGAAGGAGGGAAAGCAGAGAAAAAAGAAAGTACAAAGGGGAGAGGGAAATGAAAGTACAGAGACAGAGGGAGAAAAAATAGATAAACGGTTGTCAGAATACGACGCCACGGAGTACTTCGGCATAGAAATAACCAGTATTACCAGGGTAGATAACGGGAGCGCGGGGGGGGGGGGGGGGGAGGGGAGGGTATAGAAACAGTTCCGGGTTTCATTTCATTTTTTCTTTTTATTTCTTTTGTTTTTAACGAAAAATAAAGGGGGCGTGCGCAGGTTGCTCCCCTCTGGATCCGCAACTGATGTGCAAGTACGTGTATGAAGATTTGGAGGAGGGGGGGGGGGAGAGAGAGTAGGAGAGCTAGGAAGGAAGAGTAGGTATCAAAATGAAGAGGAAGAGAGAAAAAGGGAAAGGGAGAGAGAGAGAGAGAGAGAGAGAGGGAAGGAGGTATAGAAAAGGATGCATTCACGAGTGATACCCGTTAACTAATAATGTCGCGCTCTTATGAGGCAGGATTATAAATAACAGGACCTGGTGAAGGACGCTCTATTTGAGAACACCATAATATGAAATATGATGTGGAACTGATACCTTTGTCACGGAGCGTGACAAAATGCTGTGCCGCTTCCTCTATCAATTTAGTTGGATGGTGAAAACGATATTCATTCATGTCTTATCTGGATTTCTTCAAGACATATTTCGTATATTCAATAACGCTGTCATCATGGTGTCTCTCGAGTATAAAAGTATTACATTAATAAGAATACATAAACTTAGGTACGCATTACATCACACTCAAAAGCACAAAACAAGGTCCTCGGAGCGTATTCATTTGGTATTAGTGGGGACAGGAATGTGGAAATCCTTCCAGAGTACTCATGAACGAAAGCGAAATGGTCAAGTGGTTATATTCATAAATCTACGGAAGTATATAACACACTGGGTAATGAAATCGCCCTCTGATAATCGGTCATCAACCATCATTATTCAATTCATTCCAGTTCAATTCAATTCAAATTTCATTTCCATTTCAATTTCTTTCTTTTTTTTCAGACAGAACATAACATGCACTTCACTCTTAATTTCTGTGTAGCAACGGAATAAATGCAGTTGATAGGTTGTAAGATGTACAGATTATACAAAATAGCGAAACATGATAACAAAACATTCCAATACATCACCGAGGAGAATAATGTATGATGTTATCTGGTGTCATCTAACGACTACAAACACTTCCCTTTTTAACAACACGGGCACTATAATGGTTTGCAAGAAAACAACCGCACAAATGCTAAGGTCACTACGTGCTATTCTACCAATGCACGACTCATGTATTTTATATACCAAAGAAAAAATATCATTCATCCTTCAGGTCAGATATACTCATGGAACAAGAACAGACTTTTGAAAAGGTTCTGTTTGCCATCTGTCCGTGAAGGAATACAAGCCACAGTGTAGCATCCCGTCGTCAACGTTGAATTACTTTACCAGATGGAAGTAATGACGAGCTCAAGATTATTTGGCTAAATCTCATTCAAACTACGATTTTCAAAATGGAGGGAAAAGAGACACGCAGTGGTTGTATACGAAACTTACCGGCAACGACGGCCGTCGCGAGGAGTTGACCGACTAGGAGAAAACAGACCGCCTTCATGGTGACGGTATTCCTGATTTCCGATGCTGGTCCTGGGATTGTCGGAGGATAGTGGCTGGTGGAGAGAGGAACGTCCGTTTTTATAATAGCCCAAGATGCGATAACTCGACAAAGTCAAACTTCTGAGTGGCGGGACGTGCCTCTTGATTGGTCGAGACTTGTGCGAGAAGGACGGGTGAACACGATTTTCTTCGACGTGATTGGTGGGTTATAAGGGGGGGGGGGTGGTGATAATACGTTTCATAAGTGTATGAATTACCTTGGCTCCTGGACGTAGATACGAGTGTCAAGTCAACACTGGTAAGGACATCATTTTGTACACAAAGAGACAGACAGAAGAAGGGTGAACAGAGACTAATACAATATAACCATTGGAAAAATGCTGGCTTAAAAACAATGACAAGAAGGGGAAATGTCAAAGACCAGGCACCCTTTAAATATTTAAATTCCACTGTTATTGAAAAAATTGATAGCACTGTATCGATAGGAGGTTATCGAAGAAACACTTATTTGATTTTTCTTTTGTTGTGCTCCTATCCATGCAGACATTACTAGGAACAGAGGAATGATTTCATTGTTCGTGTAATCGATTAATTTGTCATGTGTATACATGCTGGGAAAAGGTCACCTTGCAAGTCACGCTGAATAGACAAGGCGTGTTCTTTTTGCTTTTTACACAGTCAAATATTGCGCCACCAGAGTGTAACAGATAAAGACGACGCGGTCAAGATGACTTTTAAGACAGACATTTTCTTTGATAACCTATACAACTGATCAAAATTTATATACCAGTGATGAACTCAATCCCTCTATTTTGATTTCTTAAAATGTTGCTGATTTTCATAAAAATGTACGATATTAGCGCGTCTATAAAACTTTATCAAGTAGTTCCCGCTCTTCCTCCTTCGTTGACTTGGAGACGAATGTATTCCGGTTGAATGTTTAATGCTCTATATTATGCATGTGTTTGACTATCTCGTCACGCATTAATATATCTGTCGAACATAATATGACTATACAATATGCGGTTTCTCCTCTAGGATTAGGAATTTGCTTTTTTAAATGAAATTTAGTCTTAATTTACCTCTCTTTTTTGCAGCGCTCTTATCTGTATAGACAACATTACGACAAAATTCATCATTACGAAGTTTCTCAACTTAACAGTTTTAGTTATAAAAGAGCAAGCTTACAAGAGTATTTCGAGCTCTGTTTTCTAGAAATCAGTAGAACAATATTCGTAATTAGGTTACACAACAAATCAATTATGTTTGGTGTTACGAGTGGACTCACGTGACACCTCGTTGCTCAACTTCTGGAAATATTTCACCTTATCCCATTAGCAACTGAACCGCCCGAAACCATCAGTCAGATTACTCCCTAAAACGCACGAAACTGCCCGTTCTCTTTAAAAAAAAAGTTTTATATTTTACTTTCTTTATTGTTTTTATGTGAAACATATATTTACATTTGTTGACAGAGTTCAAAGGTCACCGAAAGTATGTCAGAATTATTACTGTGACACACAAGTTTCTTGGTAAAATCTTAATAGGCTTTCACATAAACATATCTTATAAAAGACAAAAAATTGACGTGCAATGATCTATTTTACAGAACTTAAAAGATTTAAAAAAATGAGAGTATTATTCCTGTTCCTTCTAGGGAGAAATAAGCCATTATGTACGGAATATTCAATTGCTAAGGGGTAATATGATTCCACTTACTCAACTGTATTTTAGCTCTGCCTTCTAGAAAGCAATAGAACAATTCGTAATTTGGTTGCACAACAAAGTAATCATGTTTGGTTTTACGAGCAGACTCAAGTGACACCCAACTCCTGGAAATATTTCACCTTACATGATTCCACTTACTCAACTGTATATTCCAGCCCAGCGGGGTATGCTTATCAGTTCTATCTCTCCCACAAGTACTTGTTTTGTGACTAATTCTTGCTACCGAATGGATGATAAAGTCTACATTGTTTTCTTTTGGTTATTAGTGGGCAAGGAGACTGTATCCAGACCACAATGACAGCGAAAACGTGACATAACACCAGCGACGCGTTTTTATCTGTGTCCTCTTTTAATGCTTTGTGCAAATTGAACGCTCCTCTCATGCCCTTAAAGAGTTCTGTTGGTTTCACATTACTTGACAAAATATCACACACACACACACAGAGAGAGAGAGAGAGAGAGAGAGAGAGAGATACAGACAGACAGACATACAGACACACACAGGAAAAAAGTTCACATAATAAAGATACTAGATATATAGGAACCCTAAATAGATATACACGTGAATGTATCTACGCGTAGGCCTATGTGTACTTACATACTTTTATGTTTGATGCAGAAGCATACATGGACAATTACAATGATGAGAGACATTTCAGTGCATTAATTAAATATTATATGTAAAACAAATAATATTTTATGATGTAAACATAGAAATAGAAGCAAGAAGTAACGTTTGTCAGTACAATATAAATGTTATATACACTGTATATATACATTTGCAGTATATGCATATAATTAGGCATCCATATGATTTTGAGAAGTTATGCTATATCAGCTCAGTTATACTCTGACTCATTAAAAACAAACTTACTCACTTGCCGATTACTTTAGTATAAGATATCTCAACGTCCCGAATATCTCACAAAATTTGCAACTAATTATGCAAATTGCCCTTCATTGAGGTGTAGGGAATAAATTCACAAATTCGCCGTCATGAAGAACAAAGTTCCTTCAGCTTGCTTCGCATTATAAAACAAAGTGGATGAACTCTTAAAAGGGGAAATCCAGTCCATATATAAGTTAGTAATAAGTAGTCTGATAAAAAGAGTAAAATCTTACGAGTTCAAATGTAAAAATTTGACTGAAATCGGATGAAAAATGAGGAAGTTATGCAATTTTTAAGTTTAGCTAATTTCTGCAAACAGTTCTTGTACAGTGGATATGAATGTGCAAATGAGTGAGCTAACCATGTCATAACCTCACAATTTTCCATTGATCGTGTACAAAAAAAAAAAATGACGAAAATTCAATATTTCTGTCATTTAAGTCTGAAACCTGATGTTATTCCTGGTTGAATAACTTCAGAATAGTGATCAGTTAGATATACGAGGATTTAAGCCTCGGGCATAATTGCGTTTGAATGAAAAACTGAAAATTTCAAAATTCTATTAAATATATACATGTACAAACTATAAGGCAAGTTGAGAGGGTATGAAACGCTTACTTTACCATTTGCATATTCATATTGACTGTTCAAGAACTGTTTCCCGAAAAAAATAGCGAAACTTCATATTGTCATAACTTCCTTATTTTTCATCCGATTTCGTTCAAAATGATACCGTTGAACTCGTAATATTTTTCTTGTTCTTATCAAATTAACTTATATTTGGAGTGGATTTCCTCTTTAACTATGTCGAAGAAACGAGAGGAATGCCATGGTAATAGTACTATATAGGTTTTCCCATTCATTTTCAAAATTTTTCATTAAATTTCACAAATTTTTACTTCAATTTCGTCGCGGGATGTCGGGAATAGGCCAATCTTACTTTCAAATTCGTCTTTCGTCGTTCATTTACAAATAAAGTCCATTCAATTTAGTCATTTGGGATACATTTTCGTCATTTACAGCTCAAATTCGTCAGTCTCACTCGCAGCACTCAAAACAGCAGAATTTTAACATACACTTGTGTGTATTTTAACTTCTGAATGTAAAATGTGAACGGTTACAGAAAACAAAATACATGAATGACTGGAAAATCACACCGGATAGAGATAAGGGGAATATGAATGAAAATTTAACGAAAATGATTGACAAAAGACGAAATCGATCCTGCTGTTTTGAGTGCTGCGAGTGAGACTGACGAATTTGAACTGTAAAATGAACGACGAAAGACGAATTTGAAAGTAAGATTGGCTTATTCCCGACATCCTGCGACGAAATTGAAGTAAAAATTTGTGAAATTGAATGAAAAAAGTTTAAAAATGAATGGGAAAACCTATATTTCTCTCGGTGTGAGATTTTTTTTTTCAATCTCTTTATTTTTCGATAGGGCTAAATCGTCATATGAGATCAGAAATTATAGTGGTACAGTATTACTCAAACATTTCAATTTGTCTCTGAAGTAGGCCTGCGGTGGATCCAAACTTACAAAGAACATACATTCCTTGAAATTAATTTAACAGCCCTGTCTGGCATAAGTGGTTTCCTCGCTAACGTCTGAAGCAGGTCAGTTTCGTAGTCCCAGGGTATATCAGGGTCAATAAGCATACCACAGCATTTTGTACATTTAACATTTTGCATGTACTATACGATACAGTCGTGGAGAAAATTGAATACTATTAGAGAGTTGTTTTTTTTTTTTTTTTTTTGGGGGGGGACCCTTACGGATATTTTAATTCAAAGTTCCTTGTCGATGTTGTCAGTTTTAAATAGTGTTCGTAAGGGGTCACCCCACGAGATCGACACCCAGGACGGGGGGAGTCATACAGCTCGCACGATTCACACAGCCCATGAGTAAGACACTAGGCATATAAGGCTATTTCAAGTTCGAAATTAGGTAAAAACGGCCCACAAGTTCGACATTACAACACGAGGATTAATGTATCGGCCTCGTGAGCTTTGTTTGCTATGTGTCGAACTCATGTGCTGTATAAGTCGTTTATAGGCTGTATGATTCATGGTCTGTATATGACTTGTCAACTGTATGACTCGTGGGTGTCGGTCTCGTGACGTGCACCCATTTTGTAAGAGGGGTTGTAGATTGGATACTTGTGATACCCCGTAACCCACGTTTTATTCACCATCGCCACTGTTGGTGCACCCTGTACGTATTTGTCGATAGGTTGACTCTCCGAGTAACACATCGAGCATCTGACCATATAGATCTGCGTGTGACATTAATTGTGCACATGTTACTAATTGGCACAGAATGAGTTAAATGAGTGTGAAATTACTCGTCGGGGACACTCAATGTCTGAATAGTTTATGCAAGAAAAGTCAGTTAGAATAACCATTCAAACTGCGGCGTTAAACGCTTTGCTTACATAATGTATGACCTGTACGTATAATCGGGCCACGCCTTATGCGTAAAAACCATAGTATCCATGGTGATGAGCCAGACGTCGGTAACCTTCAGTTGATAGGTTATCATAGAGAGCGCTTCTGTCGGAAGCCAGACAAAACTCTAAATTAAGCGTCATTTTCTTCTCGATATATATACCGGCTAACCTCCTGCCTCTCACGATTTTCGAAGATATTTAAGAAGACACTGCAAGAAGCGATCGCACCGTAAATGTTTGTAATATTTTGTCACATACCTTGGACATTAGGGATTACTCGTATCAATTATTCAATTAGAAGTACCACTGCAATCATTTAAAACATTGTCGATAAATATATTAAAGCTGGGATTGGAATCAACCTGAAAACACTGTCATTATTATCAACAGATTTCTCATTATCAATTATCATTAATCTAAATTGTTTCATATATCTCAGGTGAAGAAAGTTGAAAATGACAAATATGATATGTATTGATATTTTTACTGAGCATAACAAACTCACAAATTGATCAATGACAAAGTCATATTTCGGGTACTAAAGAAAATCAGAATATGACTTAGCCAACAGATCGGACAAAATTTGTCTCAGTGCAGGTCACATTTATCATTGCTTCTTTAGAATTATTAAAATTAGTTGGACAAGTAAAAATCACAAGGGGATATCGAAAATACAAAAATGAATTAGGAACGTTGAAGAATAAAGACGAAATGTAGCATAGCCACAGTCAAATAATACTTTTGAAGTAGTCGCATTTACAATATTTAAATGTACAATTGTATGTGCCCGTCATCTAACGTTTATTACATCCGCCAAGGAGGATATGTTTTTGCTGTTTGCCCGTTTCTCCATTTGTTTGTTTGCAAAATAACAACTCAAAAAGTTATGGACGGATTTGGATGAAATTTTCAGGAAAATTTCATTGTGGCGAAAGAAACAAATTCTTAAAATTTCGATGTTATTCGGATCACCGCCTGGATCCAGGCTTTGTTTTTATTCTTTTATTTATTTTTAAAAAAGGATGATCGATCAGTGCCGTTGGGTCAAATCATGAACACTAGATGGCGCGCTTACTTTTGCAATCCTCGGAGCCATTGCGCTGTTGGCTAGAAAGTACGGCGGAGGCAGCAACGGATATGTAATAATGCATGAAACTTGTAATGCAGATGATATGAGTATGTGACTACAATATAGGGTGGAAAACACAATATGGGTGGAAATGAGCTGCTGGGCGGAGGTATGCGCTCTCTAAGTGCTTTTCTAGTTCTGGCATATATAATATTTTACCAGTTGAAGTCTCGGTATTTTACCACCTGTACTCGGTCACACAAGCTTAGTGAAGCATATGCGTAAGTAGAATTACGTGTATCAAAAAGTAGAATCAGAAAAGTGTGATACTAATTGAATAAAAGCGCAAGAAGCTCTCGGGAAATCTTGTCACGTTCTTTATACCCCCAAATTCCTTACAAAGTTAGTTTATCTATAGCTGTGTTCAGACGGAGGCAGTTTTGGTCGGAGTAACTTCGGAGGAAGGGTCGGAGGAAGCTTGGTCGGAGTAACTTCGGAGGATGGGTCGGAGTAGTGCCCGTCTGAACAAGGTCGTGGTAACTTCCTCCGATCGGAGGAACTTACCACGACCTCTTCCTCCGAACGAGATACTCCTGAGTTTTCTCAGGAGTATCTCACTACCACGACTAGCCGGTCGGAGTAAATTGCCCGTGCGGACAAGCCCTCGGAGTATCTATGAACCTACATACCTTACGACCTAGGTAAAACTTCCTGGGTCAAATCGCAATGTTGACATTTTGCGAGTAAACGTGCAATTCTAACCTAGTCGATCGCGACGAAGAAGCTAGCGCTCATGCAGAAATGTCCATCAACAAGAATGGAGGAGACAATTGCCACTGGTAAAAAAAAAACAAAAAACAATCGCATGGTCGACGTGCGCGGCGCTACCACTTCCGGAAGTTACACCGACCCTCGCTCATAGATTGGTCGGAGTTTCTTCCCACGACCGTCGTGTGGACACAGGGGTCGTGGTAGGATATGCATTAATTTGAATTTCAATTGCCGTGCCATAAATTTTTACTCCGACTAGAAATACGTCTGAACATGGCTTATAATGTACATGTGTTTACACAGAAGAGCTCATAAAGTATGCACAGTTGCTCATGTGACAACAATGTTGGAGTGAGGAGAGAAAAAGAAGAAGGAGGAGGAAGAGGTAAAGAAGAAGAATAGTGCGGAACAACCACTCACTAAATATTCTTTAAGAAAAGGCATAAATGAACGATAGATATTATCTAAGGGTATACTGTGTTATATTCCAGTAAGGCCCGTTAAACATTGTTTTCTTCCCGAACGTGCCGATGTGTGTGTCGATATATAATAGTGGAAGGTGATATTGATTTTGTGGCGTAGAATAAGAATGAATATAATCTATATAGACTATTGCTATTGAAAATTGCTTGCCAATCCACGGAGTTTGTCCCATTATCACTAGGCAGGACATCTAAATCCAAGACTTCGAGACCTACACTGATAATGATAAGGTCTTATTTATCCATAGTAACCTCTTCAGTGTTGCCACTGCTCTACCAGAGGGCCCTGCCATTAATATTACCCTAGCGTTGCCAGGTACCCATTTATACAACTGGATCGAGAGTGACATGGTGGGTAAAAACATCTTGTCCAAGGACGTAAGCACTGGGCGGGAATCGAACTTGGGTTCTCCGATTGGCAGTCGGGAGTCTTGTCCACTGTGCCAAAGCGCTGATCTTATTTCTAAACTAGTCTAGAGTAGAGGTTTGGATTCTCATAGAACATTTTGACATTTGAAGACTCCACTCCACTTTGCGCATGAGCAGAAAGGCTTGTGCCGAAAGGGTGGGTTGGGTGGTGGCGCGTCGCGTTAATGGGAACACCACCCTTCGTCCAAAGCCCCCCGGTTTTGCCGAAAGGGTGCGTTGGGAGCGTTGGGTCGCGTCGCGTTGACTGGAACCCCACCCTTCGTCTAAAGCCCCCCTCCCCCCCCCCCCGGTTTTGCCGAAAGGGTGCGTTCGTACTCTTTCTCATGTAATATTAAAAGACGAGTTTTGAATTTTTATTTAACCTTCAAACAACCATTTCAAAGAGGCTATCGTCCGGATCGGTTTACACTCTATTACCACCTGGTCTACAGCCAGTTGGTCTAATAGACTGTTTAATATCAGTTGGTCTAATAACCAGTTGGTCTAGTCATCATTTCGTCCAATTACTGTTTGGTCTAATTGTTATTTGGTTTAATTACTATTTGGTCTACAGTCAATTCGTCTAATAATAGCCATTTGGTCTATTTTTGGTCTATCATGAGTTGGTATAATTCCATTTCGTCTAATCATCAAATTGTCTAAAAATAAAACCAAATTTGTCCAATATAAATTTGGTGTACACATCAATAAAAAGGCCCCCCCCCAAAAAAAAAAAAAAAAAATAGCCCAGTTGGTCATATAGACGAAACGATGATTGGACCAAATGGTACCTGATTAGACCAGGAGGCTGGCTATTAGACCAAATGACAATAAGATCAATGGTTATTAGACTAAATGGGTGTAGACTAAATGATGATAGACAGAGGCTAGACCAACTGGGCAATGGACCAAAATTAATGACGTGTACACCAAATTTATATTGGACAAAATAATGTGGTTTTATTTTAGACCATTTGATGATTAGACGAAATGGAATTAGACCAACTCATAATAGACCATATCGGTATTTGATGATATAAATTGGTGTTAGACAAAAAATAGACCAAATGGCTATTATTAGACGAATTGACTGTAGACCAAATAGTAATTAAACTAAATAACAATTAGACCAAACAGTAATTGGACGAAATGATGACTAGACCAACTGGTTATTAGACCAACTGATATTAAACAGTCTATTAAAGCAACTGGCTGTAGACCAAGTGGTAATAGAGTGTAAACCGATAATAATGATAATGATAATAATAATAATAATAATAATAATAATAATAATAATAATAATAATAATAATAATAATAATAATAATAATACATTACATTTGTAATGCGCTTAATACAAAATGGAATTAGACCAACTTTCGTCTCTTCCCTGTGCGCTTAGAAACCGATCCGGACGATAGCCTCTTTGAAATGGTTGTTTGAAGGTTAAATATGAATTCAAAACTCGTCTTTTAAAGGCATAATTTACCATTTGCAGATGAAACAAAAACCCAGCATTAGTGTTTCGAAATAGTTCTAAAATGTGAGTTAGGGATAGAAACAACCACTGTAAAAATGTGAATCCGTATAATCGATGTTAAGTGTTGTTAGATACACAAAATGTGAACAATAGTTATAATAAAAATGTTTCCAGACTAAACCGCATACAGTTACGGTTTATTGAGAAAAACACTGACATCTCCTTACATTTTAGGCTTTATCGCGAAAATTGTATATGGTAGCATGTTTTGTGATACAACAGACCTACACATATGCATCAAATGTGATAACATGAACATTTTTTTAAATCACTTCTCCCAAAGGTAAACTGGACCTTTAATATGAATTCAAAACTCGTCTTTTAATATTACATGAGAAAAAGTACCAACGCACCCTTTCGGCAAAACCGGGAGGGGGGGGGGGGGGCTTTGGACGAAGGGTGGGGTTCCAGTCAACGCGACGCGACCCAACGCTCCCAACGCACCCTTTCGGCAAAACCGGGGGGGGGGGGGGGGGGTGGGGGGGGGGGGCTTTGGACGAAGGGTGGTGTTCCCATTAACGCGACGCGCCACCACCCAACCCACCCTTTCGGCACAAGCCGAGCAGAAAAAGGTCATTTGTATACAACAGGCGCGATGGTTTTTAAATTCACTGAGATAATAATTGTGATGGAATGATTATTCATGCAATCTTTATAAATGGTGCTTCCCAGCACATCCACCTGGCAGAAAAAAAAAAAAAAAATCGGTATTTGGCAATATCAATAGAAAGAGATTGTTAATACATTTAGTGCAAAGTAATGAAATGGATGCTTTTCCAAGTGTTATTGACGGATCATTCTGGCCATCTGGTCTACACAAGTTCATTCTTTGTTTGAACAGGATTGATAAATCCATTGTTACGTATAGCTTATGCGCTGAAAACGAGTGCAGTGCCCCTAACCGACTGAGGAAAAAAGAAAGAAGATCATTCATACCAATGTGCCCATGAGCTAATAGTCCAGGCTAGGCTCCATAGAAAGTGCACCTAACCTTGTTTTTTGATATATACAATGTTTTTTGATGGTTTCTTGTCAATTCGAGTGTGCTGATTCCAAATCCGATTGATGCCACTCGCGTAACCTTGAGCATTTTCGGCAAAACGCAAAAATCCAAAATGGCCGCCAGATATGCTAATTTGGCCATGATAATCCCAGTTATGTCAATTTTATGACAAATTATTCCATCAAAGTTTTATAAATTTTTGTTCCTTTAGTAATTCTACTTGCACATGCAAGAAATTTTTAATTTGAAGAGGTACATTTAGTATTTTAAGCTTATTTTCAATTCAAAATGGCCGCCACTCCTATACTCATGTACTATATGAATGGCAAAAAATATGCATAGAAATAGAAGACGAATTTTCAGTCACATACCTACGCTTTTATCAAGTTTTGCATGTGCAATGCAAATCTGATGAGTGCCACTAGCAAAACAAGCAAGCAAACAAAAAAGCCCAGAAAGTTTATTGTTTTTAGGCTTATTATATTCTTCTTAATACAAAACTTCAAAATGGATGCCACTCATATACCCCTGCACAATATGAACGGCAGAGAGTGTGAAATAAACTGGTACACTGTTTACCAATTTGTGTGTGGTGCTGATTATAGATCAGAAGGTTGTTACTAACAAAGGCCATTTTATTTTTTGATGCAAACATTCAAATTTGCTACCTGAATCTGAATTTTTTCCTAGGTATTTGGAAAAATCCACCAAAACTTGAATTGACGCCAACATCAAGATCGTTTATCAGGAATTATTAGATATGAATACTTGATACTTACTTGCCTTGAGATGTTCAACATCAAAATATTCATTCTGATTTACTGAATTAAAAGGCTGAATCCTAGATGATGACACAAATGAAATTTCCAATTAACTGTCCTGTTCTACATTATCTAAAAGCGATATTATACAAACTTTTCAGTCCCCTCATCCGAGAAAGAACATGGGGCAGGGGAAAGTGGAAAAAGGGACCACCTCACTTCCTGTTGTCAAATCTCTGAAATGAAAACAATGCCCCAAAGTTTTTAATGTTAACCCAGATGAATTATATATGGTAGATGAATTTTACCATCGTTTTTTTTTCGGAGTGAATGTGTTTGAGTATAGGCCTATGATGTCGAGGGAGACTCTGAGATCTGTACAGTGCTGCCTCATTCTGAAAGCAGTGTTAGAACAACTTCACACTGTTTGTCTTTAATCTTCAGCATTTGCAGATTCAGGATTGCTCTCGGTAACCAGACCAGCTGTGTTAGGACTCTAAATGATGGCCTCCTTAATGGTGGCTGTAAACTAACTCCACTAGAGGTCTTTTTAACATATGTGGTGACATTATATTCACTTCACGTAGGAAGTTTGCAGATGATCTTGCCTTTACGTCTCATAGAAAGTCCTTGGATGACATGAGCCGAATACTGACCCATCTCAAGACAATAGTGGAGTACTTCATCTTCTGGAGACTTTGCCCCAACCTTTATTAGATTATCATCACACCCATGCCTCCCATCTTAGTAACCATCTTGCCAACGCTATGTTCAAGGTAGCCCTCTGTGGCAAGCCTTCCAAGCATAGGCTAAGGAAGTCCACCCTCCTTCACTGGCACTCGATCACTCTCCCTCACACTGGATGGAAAGGATGGCAAGTGTCACCAGTACCGTCAACGCATACCCTGACCTTCCAAACACGATAGCATGGGGGGGGGGGGGGGCATTTCATGAAGCGTTTTGTCTGACAAATATGTCTGACAAATTTGCTCTCAGCCAATCAGATGCAAGGATTTAATAGCTTATAACAGTTTGTCAAAAAGAAAAGATCTGACAAAACACTTCATGACATGCCCCCTTGAACAACCTGCCATCAATGCGCCTGAAATCCCACAAGCCCACATAGATTTCCCTACTGTAACTTGAAAGTTTGACCCCAAAACAGGTTGGTGCAGATGCTGGTCTGATGCCATCTCTGATACCACCCAAGTTACCTACAACACTATCTCTGGCCTGGCAAAACAAAGCCGCAGGGTTTCAACGGGTGGTGATCAAGCAAGTCTTCGTGTCTTCATCCTGTTTCTATGGCAAATAATCGCCCTCTGACCCCTGAGGAAGTGCTGAACATCTCCAGATGTGGTTGCAATATTAAAACAATTGCAGGACTAGTATGCATCTTTAGCCTGAGAATTCTGCAAATTTGGGGCTGATGTTGCCTGCTGCTAAACATACAATTAAAGGGTTCTTTAAAGACAATAAAAATGACAGTTTTAGTTTTAAGACAAGACTGAATGAGATCATGATGTCAAAGTGTATATTATCAACACCTGGGAACTGTGAGAGAACTGAAAGAGGTATCTCACATTGCTCCTTGGTTGATGTTTAATGAACAGTTTGTACGGTATTGCATTAGGACAATTTCGTTTATGCCTTCAACAGTTTTTGTTGTTGTTTTAATTCAAGAAGAAAATCAGGTTTGCTCGATAAATCAAGGCGGGCACTTCTAAATTAAATCATATCAAAGTGATGGAGGTTATGATCCATTTCGAACTCGCCTCACACTCTTAAAACATCCCAGTCAGAACTGACCCGGAACTGGGTCCGTTGAGGTCACACACCGTTCCGGGTCAGAAATGACAAGGAATGGGGTCAGATGTGACCCATTCAGAGTCATGAATTGGGTCAGGGTGACCCCATTCGGGGTCTTCATGACAAATTCCAAGTCATTTTTGACCCAGAACGCTCTGTGACCCCAACGGACCCAGTTCCGGGTCAGTTCTGACTCGGATGTTTTAAGAGTGCAGGACTGCTCCCTCCCTCCCCCCCCCCCAACTCCTTGCTTGAAAAAAAAAATCTACAATGTAAAGGGTTTTTAGTTGTGTCATTAATGTCCGATGTGTTTTTGTCTGCAACCATGTATCTCTGCACTTACTGTATAGGCTTTTTCTGTACTTTGTTATTATGGTTTTAGGGAAATGCATATCACAAGCTTTGCTTTCTAGCTTCCCCTCCATTTTCAACATTATTTGATAAATACCATGTATCTAGGCTCCTTAATATATTGTGTTAGTATTACATTTTTATATTCAACCGGCATGTAGAGTATGATGGTATATTGATTCCTTGCGAGACATTTTTAGTGAACTTATATTGTTGAGACTTTTGTTGAGACAAAATGAAATATATAAGAAATTGTGTTCAACATCGTAAGGTTTATGAATATTAAATGCTCATATAGTAGGACCCCTATATATTGTAAGTGACACCCAACATATTGCACATGCAACACTTTATGATAGCGCAGGTACGGGACTGGAAATACAGTAAATTTTTTCTATATTTCCATGCCGATGTTTTGCCATTCATATAGTACTAAGCATAGGAGTGGTGGCCATTTTGAATAAAAAATGAGCTTTAAATGCTAAATGAACCTATACGAAATGAAAATTCGCTTGCAAATGCAGATGGAGTAACTCTAGGAACAGAAATGTACAAAGTTTGGTGGAATAATTGGTCATATAATGCACATTATTGTGTTCATCACGGTCGAATTAGCATATCTGGCGGCCATTTTGGATTTTTGCATTTTGCCGAAAATGCTCAAGGTTACGCGAGTGGCATCAATCGGATTTGGAATCAGCACCCTCGAATTGACAAGAAACCATCAAAAAACATTGTATATATCAAAAAACAAGGTTGGGTGCCTTCTAGCCTGGACTATAACTCCGAACTGGCTTATGCAGATCATAGCACAGGCCGTTTGATGGCGCTGTTCACCCTTGCCACTTGGCGGTACTGATCATACCAATAAGCACGGGGAATGGCTGCATACATACAACATGTACAAAGCACAGATAAAAGTACTAGAAATACTAGAAATAAAGCATGCTGATTTGTATAAGCCAGTTTGGAGGTGGCTCATGTGCACGTTGGTACATTAATGACCTTTCTTTTTGTCTTTGTTGGTAAGGCACTTCACTCATCGTTTTCAAAGCGAGGTGTATAATGCACAGGCTTGAACGACGTGTACTTTTATGGAATTCGTCTATCATGTTAAAAATAGATGATGAACTTGCGTAGAACAGGTTATCATAACGATCCATCAATAAATACTTCGGAAAGCATCCATTTCAAAATTTTGCATTAAGTGTATAAACAAACCTTTTGTATCAAAATTGCTAAGTACTGGGTTTGATGTCAGGTCGATGTGCTGGCAAGCGCCATAAGGATTGCATGAATAGTCATGACATCACAGATGCAGCATATCTCAGTGGTATATAAAAGCCAGCATGCCTGTTGGTACAAATGACCTTTTACTGCTCATGCGCAAAGTGGAACCCCTGTAGTTTGACTCTCATATCGCTTTTCATTACTTTATCGTAATCTTTGGTGTGACATTCCTCAGTCCAATGCATTCATGTCCAAATGAAGTTGTCTATAGTTTTATTTCTTTTAGAAATTATATGTTAAATCTTAACATGTTCTTGTCCCCAGGTGTCCTAGTTGGGTATCGACCCATGGAATCATGATTGTTTTAGAATGCCTTCTCATTTTTATCCTTGCATCAACAGAAAGAGCAAAATTATGACAATAAGTTGAGTTCAAATTGGTCATTATAAAAGTTTCAAATTTTCACAGTTTTACATGTTCCTTAAAAACATTATTTTTTTCGGCATAGCATCCATAGTTGGAGATTAAAAGTTGAATTGAATAGAAAAGGAGATCATATCGTTGTCATTGAGTTTTTGGTTTTTACCATAAATAATGTTCTTACCATCATTTTTTCCCATAATCTTAACATGACAATTTGACAATAAATATTTGCACCCTTTAAAACTGTTTATGTTTTTCATATTAATGATAATGATGACAGGGTCTTACCTATCCAGAGTAGCCTCTTCAGTGTTTAAAGGACAAGTCCACCTTCATTAACATAAGGATTAAGGGAATGCAGCAATATTAGTAGAACACATCAGTGAAAGTTTGAGGGAAATTGGACAATCGATGCAAAAGTTATGAATTTTTAAAACTTTTGTGTTGGAACCGCTGGATTAGGAGACTACTAAGGCTCGTGATGTCATATGAGTACAACAGCATAAAGAAAATGTCAAAAAAAAATTCAACATATTTTCACTTTGCAACTGATTGACAAATTGCCCTACATCGACGTAAATAAGCACTGAATTGATCAGTGTTTTAGTAGTAGCCATGATAAAAAAATCATGGGCGTACATACTCGATCATGGCTACTACTAAAACACTGATTACGTCGATGCAGGGCAATTTGTCAATCAGTTGCAATGAAAACATCTCGACAGAAGAAAATCATGAATTTGAATATTTTCACTTTTTTCGCATAATAAAAGAGCACTTGACTTGCCTCTTTCTAAAGGCAGTGGGAATAATATTACCCATAACATATGTCAGTTACGAGTCAAGGGAATGTGTAGTTTTTTCAAAAGATGAAATTTTGTGAAATTCTCTATATTTTCCTTATATTGTTGTACGCATGTGACATCATACACTGCAGTAGTCTTCTCATCCAGCGGTGACTGCACAAAAACTTCAAAAATTCATAAATGTTGAACGGGTTGTCCGATTTTCCTCAAACTTTCAACGATGTGTTCTACTAATATTGCTACATTCTCTCAATCCTTATGTTAATGAAGGTGAACTTGTCCTTTAATAACACTGTTCTACCAGGGGGCCCTGGTATTAACATTATTCTAGTACAGTTGTATAGGTTTTCACGGGCCCTGGTATTAACATTATTCTAGTACAGTTGTATAGGTTTTCACAGTCACTTTCATAATTTTTGTCATTCAAAATCATATTCCGAGAATTGAATTTCAAGCATTTCATGCTCTCAGCACTGAATTTAGAATCTGGTAATTCAAATTCATTATCAAGCTATCACTTTGCGCCATTCCTGCAAAAAGTAGGAACATGTATTTTGAGCAATGTGTAACTAACTTCATTTTCAGTCCGGCGACGGAATCTAGTGAATTTACATTCGTGGCAAGGTAACCATAGTTTGAACGAATGCATTCAATATAAAAGATTTTTGTATTTAGGTATCTGGTGTCTGTGTGGGTCTTTTCACTTAGTATGGAATAGATTGGGCTTTAGGCATTGTTTATAGGTTTCTCAATTGTAACCTCATTTTGGTAAAATGACAACGCGTACGCCGCAGGGTTGATGCATTATTATACAAGCGAGGATAGGGAACGTTGATTTACGCCTTCGACAACAATCTCGACTATTAAATACTGACGCTGAAAACATGAACATTATTAATATTTTATTCGTTGTTTATTGATATCTCACTGGATTCCATTCGCGCGATTGCGAGATAACGTTTTTTATCAGTTGGTCTCTGAATTAACGGGTTGTGCCGATCAGGGTTGGGATGTTGTCTTTTTTTTCAAACTATGATGCTATCAAAGTATCTGAGTTAGAAATATCGTCGTGTTTTTTTTTTTTTTTGGCTGCTCTGCTGAATGAGCCTTGTCAAGTCAAATTTCTTGAAAAGAAAACAAAAGAACAGAAGAATACATGAACATAAAGGACATTATAATATCATTGCAAGGAGATGCAACTTCAAAACAATGTAGAACCTAAGAAATGAATCTATTTTATGTAGTCCTACTATAAAAAGAAGAATATGGATATAAGATTTTTGAGTGTGTATGTGTGCCAAGGAGGTGTGTGCAGGTAATTTGGGTATATGCGCTCGTTGTACTTAAAAAAAAGAACAAGTAACCAATTACATCCGTGCCCCTCTTTCTTTACCTTATCTTCTCCACTAAATTGAGTGCACGGAGTACACTAGGAAATGGATCACCTGAAAATGAAAGTGACCCCAACCTTAATATGGTCATCGTGAATTTTGAGAATACGAATGCGCACTTGGAAAGGAACGTGCTCGTATTTGGAAAGCGAAGGCACATGTGTTGCGACACGGATTGTCGCCCCTACACGGATTGTCGCCTCCTGCTCGGGGCGTCAATCCGTGATGGGCGTTGGCGGCACGGATTGTCGCCCCCTACACGGATTGTCGCCTGGCGACAATCCGTGTAGGGGGCTGGCGGCACGGATTGTCGCCCGCCCTCGAAGCACATTTTGCTGGGTAATATCGTTCTGGAAATAGTCATTGAAATACTAACACATAACTTACATGGCTACATCCATGCAAACATGCCATGTAAAAAGTCATGGTGAGGTTTCAAGGAAGTGTGTATGTGCGCGTGCACATGATAATTTAGTGTCCGTTTGTGCGTGTGCGTGTGTGCGTGTGTGTGTGTGTGTGTGTGTGTGTGTGTGTGTGATGGAAGAATGTGTTTATTATGTCAGTTTTTTGCGTATGTGTTTTTTAGCTGCGCGTGGGGAGGGATACCTAGTAAGCTGTTGCTGGCATAAACATTGATATTGATTTTATCAGCAGCTTTGAATTTGATGAGTTTGTTTGGCAGATTTGTATATGAATTCGGAGTGGAGCTTGCGTGCGGGCGGATGCTGCTTTTCTGCATACGGTCCATTATGTCTTATTTATCAACATTGGGAAATCGTTTCATCAGGAAGGATGTGGTATCGGTTCGGGTGTGCGTCGGTATGTGGGAAGGGGGTTACATTTCGTTATTGCAAAAGTTTGTTATTCTGAAGGCTCATTCGTCCGAAGGCTCATTCGTCCGAAGGGTCATTATTCCGAAGGTTCGTTATTCCGAATTTCATTTTTGGATCAACGAACCACTAGGTATAGGGAATTGTGTGTTTCGGATAAATGAAGCCTCGGAAAAAACGAAACTTCGGAATAACGAACCTTCGTGTGTGTGTGTGTGTGTGTGTGTGTGTGTGTGTGTGTGTGTGTGTGTGTGTGTATGTGTATGTATGTATGTATTTGGGTCGGTGAATGTGGGTGTGGGATGATTTAGGTTTTGTTTAATCAGGGGTTGGTGGGTTGGGGATTGGATTTGAAGAAGGATAGTTATAAATGGTATGACGGATGTTGGTAGGATTTAATATTTAGGATAGATGTAGGCCTAGATTTGTTTCGGTTTGGGAGGGGAGGGGGTGGTGGGGTTTTTTATGACTGATTTTATTCTAGATTTGTGTAATATATTTTTGTGGTTTTTTTTATGTATATACCCTTTTAAGTAAGAAGGTGTTACATGATCCAAACCAATATATTCAAGGAATATAGGTTTGGTAGGGCCCTATACATGTCAAAACTTTCTCGTGAAGAAATTATTAGTAGGGTTGGTCTATAATCGAGTTATCTATGTTGAAGTGAGATTATTTGTGGTATAAATTGACACATGGATTTGCTTTTGTTTCGAATTGCCATTTGTAACTTTTTTTGTTCATGTTGCACCCAGAATGGGTCGATTTATGAATGATTTGAATGAAATCAATAAATATCAAGGAAAAAAGTGTTGAGTTGGTTTGTTTGCATTAAGAGGTTTGTTCGAGTGTTTGTTGGTGTTTGTTTGTATTACGTATGTATTAGCGGTGTGCAATGGCAGTTCGTTTGTGCTAATTAATCAAGTAAACGATTTTTACGGCGTGTGGAAATTATTCGCTCATGCCAAACCTATTCTGGGACAAAGAATAGTGGTATGGACGTTCTAGTTTATAAGACTGATGGAAGAAAATGACTGCAGGGAAAAATGAACAAAGACAAATAACATTGGGGAGGGTACCTCCCTCGTATGTATTTTCTCTCGGTCTCTCTCTCGCCTAGCCCGCCTCACCGCTGATATCTGGTTGACACACCCATACTATTTTTAGATCAACGCTGGTGTGAATTCTTTAAACACGTGCTCATACACTCTGAAGGCGTTTGTATTGCCACAGTAGCGCCACTATATTCCACATACACAAGTAAACATACAGGCACACATATACACACAGACAAACAAACCACTACCACTATGTAACCACCACACATGCACAGTTTCTACATATTGTATTATTATACTCCAAACACACACACAAACACACACACACACACAACAAATCACACACATCACATATCATGCAGCTCACAATACACACACACACACACACACACACACACACACACACACACACACACACACACACATACGCATACGCATAACTTTACCAGTCATACCCATCCCACCAAAGCTTAACACCGGAGGAACCACCCCGAGCCCGGGGCGACAATCTGTGACGGGGCGACAATCCGTGTCGCAACAAATTTTTTGCCAACACGGATTGTCGCCTTCGAGGTCAAAAACTGGGAACTGCACAAGCGTCACGGATTGTCGCCAGGCGACAATCCGTGTAGGGGGCGACAATCCGTGCCGCCAGCGCCCGTCACGGATTGTCGCCCCGAGCAGGAGGCGACAATCCGTGTAGGGGCGACAATCCGTGTCGCAACACACATGCATGATTTCGGTTGTGATTGGAAGGAAATAAATAATATATACTAATATATTAGATTGATTTATCAGATTCTAAATTTGAAGGCCAGAATATTTTCGCCGGTGTACTCTGTGTGAATTTGAATACACATTCATGTATAAAAGTTTATGGTGAAAGCATGTTTTTCAATGCACTCACATATAGTGTAATATAAAATTTTATTGCTACTCTTGAACACAAGTTTGTTATTTTTAAGTGCGAGCTATACACCAAATCGTTTTCATTGTCAGGAAAATACAATTACCTATATGCAAAACAACACAAATACCTAAAAAGACATGGTTACGATGAAAAATGGATGAATATGAATCATGATTATAATAACAATGATCATGGGACAAAACTAAGACGGTTATCTTTCTAATTTTATTACTTGAAGTGATAAATTGATTACTCCGTAACGAAATTGAATGCTGAAATAGCTGCATTGTGCAATCACGTGCCCGTCTCTCACTATTATATTGAATGACCACTTCGTGAAGGCGTAGTGTTTCTTTACGAGTTCGAATGGCAACATTTTAGATTTAAGCGATGTAAAATACAAATTCGACTCATCGATAATGAATTTGAACGACAAAACCGGCTTTGCGTGACGAAATACCTCTAACGTGAATGAACGTACCTACTAAATTTACCGTACGAACCTATACATGTACATTGCATTAAGAAGAAGAAGAAGAAGAAGAAAAAAAAAAGAGGTGCTCTTTCATGCCTGCATGCTATTTTGACATGCTGCCCTCTACGGTCAGGAAACCTCTTCATCACTTCTGTGCATTCTATTGATTCCTCGTGGAACAGAATAAACTGTCAACAGTAGATATATCGGGTTATTCCACGAGCAAGACATGAAAAATGGTCCATTATGAGTCATAAGGCCCACGAGCTGGATACTAGGCAAAAAAGGTCCACGAAATCGACACTATGTAAATTAATCCCCGTGATGTAATGTTAAGCTCGTGGGCCTTGTTTGCCTAGTGTCTGGGTCGTGGACCTTATCTGCTTACTGTCAATAGTTCATGGACCGTATAGCTCGTGAGCCCTGTTCACTCAGCGTGTAGGTCGTGGACTTTTTGACTCGTGAGCTGTATGGATCGAGCGTGAGGTGTGAAGAAGTGTGCATTGTCGTCCCCATTACTCATATTGTATAAGCCCTTTTGACTGCACATACCTTGATGACTCTGATCTTCTGATGTGAATTTGGCTTCGGGTTAAAGATTATTTCAGATGTGGAATATCATGATGTCGTCGAACACACACAGCTTCTCTAGAATAATTTCAATACACGTAACTCCACAGCGTTCTCCACAAGAGCACCGTTTGGACCATTAAATCTTCCCCACTTATGTTTTACATTCGTATAGAACATTGCCAAAGAGATACTAGTATTCAGTTTCTTCCACGTTCGTAGAGTCTTCAGACAATACAATGCAATAGAATAGAATAGAATAGAATAGAATAGAATAGAATAGAATAGAATAGAATAGAATAGAATAGAATAGAATAGAATAGAATAGAATAGAATAGAATAGAATAGAATAGAATAGAATACAATACAATACAATACATCCCCCGCAATACAATACAATACAAGTGAGTGAGCATATTTCACAGCACTTCACAAATTATCAAACATACATAAAGGGGTAAGGAAAATAACAAAAAATACCTTAAAGATTAATCCTGCATCATGTTCAATTTGGCTTTGATAAACAGAGTAATATCTGAGGATCAGATACACACCTGAATACAGAATTGGCCACATCCGGCCTAAAATCAGAAAGGTGTGGAATTTTGAAATCTACCATGTTTCCACAGATCACTATAAATCGCAGCTACATATCCTTCACTCATAATGAGTCTCTCCTTGATAACTGTACAACACACAGCTTCACTGAATCTCATGTTTTGTCACCAAATTGATAGGAATATGATGCGTTTTTTTTTTTTTTTTTTTGGGGGGGGGGGAACGGGGTCAAATTATTGTGGTCTTGTAATTGCCTGACAATCATGACCAAATACATGGTTTTGTTATGAATTTTGAGAGCAAACTTTTTGATTCTAAAGATGAGGTGAGATGTCAACAAAATATATATATTTTTTCTATTCGTAATATATTCCTTTATTTTCTGAGGAACAAAAAAGTCTTCGGTTACTTTACGTTACTTTATGCGTCTAGTCTGTGTATGATCGATAAACAGTAACTCAAAAGGGATTTTTTTTTTTAAGTTTTAAATGTTTACTTTTTGTTCAAGAGTAAAATGAATTTTGAGGATAATTTTTGAGGACATGAAATGTTTATTCTTGAGGTACCCACGGGGATGACTTCAAGAGAGGAAACTTGCCATGTGACTTTATATAAGAGATGTCATGTCCCCCCCCCCCCAAAAAAAAAAAAACACCTTTACAACAAAGTATTTTGGCAGACTGCCCCCTTTTGGCAGAAAACCTACAGTCGATCACATCTTGTTCAGAATGTGAAGCAACTCTTTAGTATAATAGTGTCAGGCGCCTGCTGAGCAGCGCTTTCCCGTGAAAATCAAGGTGCCGTTTGGGAGTTCTCTGTACTCTGAACTTCGTTTGTGAGCTGCATTTCTGGTTATAAGCGCCTTTGAAATCGTGTTTCACTTCATGAAATATTCTTTGTGTGTGTGTGTGTGTGTGTGTGTGTGTGAGTGTGTGTGTGTGTGTGTGTGTGTTAATGTCTCTCTCCTTTCCTTTTTACTTACATAGTAGGTGGAAAATGTATACTAACTTAAGAGGTAGGGGAGAAATTATTCATTATTCTTCCGTCGTATTGCCATCAATATTCCCAGACACATCAGCATGGCTTGGCACTGAGGAAGTCCGATAGAGAATCAGTGACAATGTTTTCTATAAATTATAAGAGGCTGGTGTGTATGGAATGAACCTGCATACTGTATTTTCACGTGTATATGTTTATCGTATCAACCTCTTTGCCGAAGGTATCTGCATGACAAACCAACTTAACTTGCTACTTCTTTCGTCATTAGAAGGTGCTGATATTCTAGGAAGTAAACTAGTACAGGCAGACGGTCTGGAAGCCAGACAAGAGTATACCCAAAAATATTGGGTACATGTACTAGCATGGAGCTGCTCCAAGGTACCAGGGAGGTGGCCTCCCTGGTTACAATCCTTTGTGTGTGCGCGTTCGCGGGAAAACAGCGGAAATGTTCGAAATTCCCGGGCCAGCCATCTGCAGGCCAATGAAGCGAGATACACTGTTTACGGGTTGCACTATGTTCATCTCTCTGAACCTTTGACGGTTACTCTTGATTATTTGCCTCTTGGGATGTCGTCATAACCATAACCGTGGTACAGAAAGGACTAAAGCATCAATACTTCCGGCATTTCTGATGACTTCATTAAAATGTTGGGACTTTAGTGTTACACTCGTTTTATTCAGGTGTACTTCTTCAGGTGTGCCAGTGTGACACAAGTTGAAACCGCTGATAAAGTCATACCTTATCATGTGATAGATTATCGTGGACACGAGACGTGCCGATATAGGTGGTAAAGGCCGCAATATTCGGAGTATTCCAACTTCATCGGTGCAAACTTCTCCTCGTTTGTCTTGCTATTTCTAGAACATCAATATTACAGGACAAGATTGCTCTTTCCTGTTTAACCAAGAATCTAGTCAAAGATCAGCTTTCATTACTTCACCAAACCTTCACTTTAATTTGATAAAAGACGTTTATAAGGCATCAAAATGGTTATAGAAACTGGATGATAGGGAGATGATGTACAGGGACGTTTAAGTTTTGAATATATTTTTGGTATGTTTGAAAATGACATGTCCCTAGTTAAGTATGTAGGCTGTGAGATAATGGCATTGAAGCGCGTTTCATTTCTCCTTTTTTTTGGGGGGGGGGGAGGTTTCAAAGAAATAAGCAGCACTATAATGTCATGGATCTTGGTATATCAATACATACCTGTGGTATGTGTGTGTGTGTGTGTGTGTGCGTGCGTGTGTACTTTGAGGGGAGGGGTATAGTGCCTTATACATGCAGAGGAATTGCAAATAAAGTCAATCTTGTCGGAAATTAAAAACCTTTTATCCAGTGAAATAAGTGAAATGTTAACGGTTGTCCGACATAAGCTGAAATGCAATATAAATATATATATATATATGTATATATATATATATATATATATATATATATATATATATATATACATATATAATGTTCATCTTGGAATTTTCCACGTGTTGGACTTCGAATGTTATGATTATAAGAAGAATGAGTCTCAAATACGCCATCTGTAGATCCAACAAGGTTTTTATTCACAAAATTTTCAACCCGCCTCAGGCATTCGTCAGTGTAGTGTATAAAAGGACAATGATAAGTTTTTTTTTTTTTTTACACTGAATATATTCACTATAAAAAACAACAACAAACAAACAAAGTTATCATTGTCCGAGTATACACTACACTGACGAAGGCCCGAGGCGGGTTGAAAATTTTGTGAATAAAAACCTTCTTGTTGGATCTACAGATTGCGTATTTGAGACTCATTCTTCATGTAATTATAGTTATTATATATATATATATATATATATATATATATATATATATATACAATAACTATCTATATATATATATATATATATATATACAATAACTATCTATATATATATATATATATATGTATATATATATATATTCAGTTTCAGAGAAGATAGTGAAACATGGAAGTGGAGTGAGGAGATGTTGATGGTGCTCATGTTTCTTGTTATGTGTTGCGCATGAATGGTGAATGTATTACTGTGTTGGGAAAAATATGTGCGTGTGTGTGTTTGTGTCGGGAGTGAATATATTTAGTGTAAATTGATGGAGGAAATGGGGGGAAGGTGGAATGATGAGGAAATGTTTGTAAGTGGGAGTGGGATTAAGTCCCTTGTAGGACTGTAGACTATATAGATGACCATTGTGAAGATAGTAAGATCGGATTTAAGGATCAGTCTGATCCAGATTATTTTCGTCAAGAGTATCTTTCTTATTTTATTATCTTTCTTTCTTTAAAAAATAACTTCAATACTCAATACTGTTGATTGAATGCACGCAGCATGTTTTTTTTTTTTTTTTTTTAGCATCAGTGAAGAGTCATGCTACGTACGTTGACACGAAAGTGAAATGTATTTCTTTGCTATGCTCATAAAAAATCAATCTAATAATCCGTGTAATTCAAGATAGTTTCATATTCTTATTTGTTCCTGTCCAAAGCCAAACACATTTATTCACTATCTTACGCTGGTATTTTGTGAAAGTTGTAATAAAATTTCGTTAGAGTGAGTGTTGGTTTCTTTTGAACAAAATGAAATTGAATACAAACAAAGATATTACGACACGCGTAATTAACTGAACTCTTCTTTACGAACTGATAGAAAATAAAACCTATCATGTAAGTATCGTGAAATAAAATACAGTTCGCTCACATGTCATAGACACTCATACGCAACACACGTCTATATAGGCTCACACTCACACACACATACACATAAATATAGAGGCCTATATATATATATATATATATATACACATGTATATATATACATATATATATATATATATATTTTATATATATATATATATACATATATATATATGTATACGACATCGTTCAACATTCCAATATATCGAGTAAGTGTAGAATTGAATGTCAGCATTGTTGATGGAAATTTTGTGTAATGCCGCTCTAAGACATGAATATGTTCTAAATATGTTCAATCTTTCACAGTTGAGTCAATCTAGAAGCTGAAACATTCACTTCTAATCAACATCTTCATTTACGTCTCCCACTTTTCTCATATTCCTTTTTCTCTTCATGCAAAGCAATCATCATTTTCACAAATATTGCTTCTCTTGTTTTGTCCTTATAACTCTTTATCCTACCTTTCTCTTGTTTTCCTCTCAAAAGCCTTCGGTTGGATGGTTCGGTCTGATACGTAAACCCAAATGACTTCAACGGAAACATTATGTTTTGCGTAGTTCAAATTGCAGCTTCCATATATTTCTCTCTGCTATCAAAAAGTGCGAGTGGTACAAATTATGGTTGTTCAATCTTAGGTACATTGCTGTATGTTGCATTCTGACTTTTGATAAATACTGAATATTCACGGAGTCCCACTGTCATAGAAACACAGATACGACAATTCAGTACAATATCAAGAGGAATTACGGTAAGTTAAATAAAATGTCCAAACTTACTGCAGCATACGTTTGCACGTGAACATACTGATGAACATACCAAATTGAAATAAAACACTTCCTTCCTTTGTTTCCTTTTATCTTTTATTCATCTAATATCAAATACATAAATACACGTGTTGGTACGACGACAAAACCACATTGATCGTCACAGTCTCCAACAAGAAAAAACAAAAACAAACAAATCCTCTTATTCGTCAAAATTCAACTACAAAAAATAGGTATTCTATCTTTGTTGTTGTTTTAAATCATTCCGTAATGGATGAATGGCACTTTGCGTATATATTTATTTGTTGAAAGGATATTATCCAGTTCTTCATGGATGTGTGGGTTTTTTTTTTCAGTAGTTCGAGAGACATTTTGTTCATGGCTTAATGCCTGTAACCTGTATGTCCCTTCCAAAAGATACAAGACATGTGTTCATAGCATGTAGTAAGTACAGATTTCAGACTCGGTATCTTAGCATAAAAAATGAAGGAATACTGACAATAAATTTTGGCCTTGATACGCTCGATTTTTCAAGAATTTCAAGCAAATTGCATTATCGGATTAACTGCTTTCAGACATGAAGTCATGGTCATGGGCAAATCCGGTCAAGTCAAGACATTTCGGTAATTTTCTTATAGGGCTGCCTTTCATAAC
Organism: Diadema setosum; assembly: GCA_033980235.1. Taxonomy (NCBI): domain Eukaryota; kingdom Metazoa; phylum Echinodermata; class Echinoidea; order Diadematoida; family Diadematidae; genus Diadema; species Diadema setosum. Next base: position 7,911,990 of record CM067072.1, on the reverse strand, counting down.
GTGTAAGAAGATTTTTGCAACGTGACTTTAAACTATGCTTAAACGTTGTAATTATCTTCAACAACAAAAACCGAAAGTATCTTGTGGAGGTCGATAACTTTTTTTTTCTTTCAGATACAACTATATACACAAAATCACAGGTCAGCCCTTTACAAGTGACTTTGTATATGCGACGATCTTACAAGATGTTTAGTACGTTTAAAAAACTCCGTCGACGAAGCGGGTAATGCGACACTCCTCGCGAGCCTCTCCGTAGACTCCAAGGGTGCAGCGACAGCTGTAGTCCACACGACCGTTGAACTGGGGCTCCACCTGCTTCCAGATGAGCCTGGGGAACATGTAGGTCAGGTCACGGTGGCCGCTCTGGAGCCAGTGGAGACCCATGATCGAGCCTGGAGGAAGACAATGAAAAAAGGTAATTTGAACCTGGTTCAATTGTCTCATTATTATTGTTATTGTTATTATCATTTTTATTCTTATTATAATTATTATTATTCATATCATCATTCTTATTAAAATCATCATTAGCATTTATTCAGCCAAACAGAACATCATAATTACAATTACATTATCATACACTCACATTGAAATGGTACAATTAACAAATAATAAATATAAAAACGTTAGGGAAGCATGGGCTGGGGCTCACACAATTATTGATCTCATTCTGTCTTTCACCCTCCCTCTGTATACACAGTAACAGTAGCAATCAAACAGGTCATCAAAAATGTACAGTAAAGTTTGGGAAGCGGACAGTCTTCTAGGATTACAGACGCACTAACACAGTTCATTTAGTATACCAGCATACGTCAAAGACGGCATGATGTGGAAGTAAGCTACCATCAACTGACTGTAGCTTCGTGAATGAACATAAGTATTATGCTTACCACGAGTGGCTGTAGCGAGTTTTGCGTACTGTCCCTTGGGAATCGCAAGTCGGTCGACGCCTTCTTCGCCGCTGCTCTTCTTCTTGATGATCTGCTTTCCGAGGTAGTTGACACCAAGGATTGGTGAATCGATGGTCTTCTTGTTCAGGGTTGGGTAGGATGAGAAGACGTTGAAGGTGATGCCCTGGCGGTCAAGGAGTTGCTGGATTGCTGGCAGAGATGTGTTGATGTTGAAGAGGAAGTCCCATGGCTTGCCACTCTCTTCCTTCATGACCAAATGATACAATACGACGAAAAATCTTTGTCAGTTTATTCTCATGGAGGCACCTTGGTTAGTTTGGTTAGACTGAACTATCGTGATTTACATACATGCAGGAAAGTATATCAAATGTTGTTACACATGACGACAACGGAGTCTCAAAGTTATTTCCTCCTTTGCCTAGCGAGTAATATACACAGAATATATCATGGGGAACGAGTTGAGCATAACATCTTTCAAACAACTTTCTCTCGTGACATTTTCCAGTCTTTTTATCAATTAAAGGTATAATTTAGGGCCTACCATTTGCAGATGAAATAAAAATTCAGCATTAGTGCTTCAAAATAGTTTTAAAATGTGAGTTCGGGATAGAAACAACCAATGAAAAGATTTGAATTAGTATAATCAACGTCAAGTATTGTTAGATATACAAAATGTGAACAATGGTTATAATAAAAATGTTTTCAGACTAAACCGTCTACAGTTACGGTTTATTTAGAAAAATAGTGATATTTCCTTATATTTTAGGTTTTATTGCAAAATTCTTATATGGTAGGATGTTTTTTGATACAACTGACCTACACATATGCATCAAATGAAATGTGATATCTTGAAAATTTTTAAATCACTGCTCCCAAAGGTAAACAGGACCTTTAATATACCGTATTGTCCGTTGGTGTATTGGATCGTGAATGCTTTGGCAATAATATTTTGGACAACGTACCATTAGCTCCTCGTCCGTGATGAGGATGATGATCTTAGCAGCGTCCTTGCGGAATGGATAGTGAGCCGCGTATTCGACGGCCTGCATGGCATCGATTGGTCTAGCACCTTGGAAGACGAGACTGTCGATTCCGCTGTTGAGGCATTCAACGAGGTTATCCTGCAGATGTCCACAGACAGTGTGTGTGTGAGGTTTGCCGTGGATGTCAGCTCCACCGAAGGCTGTGATGCCGTACTTCACATCGGAGACGTTGAAAGCTCCAAGCTTGCCCTTGATGCGGTTGACGAGGACCTTAAGGTTATCCTGAATGGAGTTGTCCTCAGCCATAGCATAAGTCTCAGAGACGACGAATATGATATCGGCCGATTTCGCAGATCTACCATTCTCTTGAGTGATTTCCCCGACGTTGCAGCTCACTATAGAGGAAGAAGCAGGATGGAGATTTAATTTTCCGAATGAGAAAGTGTCTAGATATGTTTGGATATGTTTACATGTTAGCATACTTATTCGTTTGACTGCACCATTACTATACCAGAAATCAGAACGTTCTGCATTTGTCTCGAAATTTATCAAATGGAGTGAGTTTCTCACACCTCGGATCAGCATGTAATACTCACAGCATTCTGGTGTGTAGCTCACGTTGGTGCTGCACTCCTTGCCAAGAGTGATGGCTGCGTTGGCGGAATCACAAGTCTGATGGCACTTCCTGGTGTCCTCGAGGCAGAAGTTGTAGAACTCGGTCCTGTTAATGACGTTGAATGTCTCGCTCAAGACGGAGTTGTCATCAAGGAAGAGAGATCTGCACATCTCAACGTTCGATGCGCACGATCCGAAGAGGGACGGAACAACGTTTCTCGGGTTAGAGGCAGGTGAAACGTCGTATGCACGGACAAATTCAACCAGGTCAGTTGTGACCTCGCCAGTGGGAAGAACGAATTCGTTGTGGTATTCAGTGTCAACATTGCCGAGAAGTCCTCGAGACTTGCTATGATACCAGCCGCTCAGATGGAAGATGCACAGGAAGTGCTCCTTGTGACACAAGAGAGCGATACCAGATGACGAGGTGACGTTAACCCATGGACCACTGCGCATGATAGTTAGCTCCTTGCTGACTGGTGTCTGGTAAGGCAGCTCCTGAAGGGTTTCCTCTCCATTCTTGTATACCACCATCTGGTCATCGATGGCTACACTCATGTTGCGCACCAAAAGAGTGACACGTTTCTTCTGGACGAGCAGAGAGAAGTTGCGATCGACGAAATCGTGAGCGAGGATGTAAGTCTGCTGTTCATCGTAGTATGGTGGCACACTGTAAACCTTTCCATCGAAAGTCATCACGTGGTTGTCACCGAAGATCATTGCAGTGTCTATTAATGACAAAGGTAACGAGAAAGTAAAAGAAAATGATAATTCCATACAGTATGTTTATATGCTGTTCAGATTGATCTGAAGAATACAAATCATTTCAAAGTCAACGAAGAAGTTTATCGAAAAATTCTCTATCCTTCTCAGCTGCCCTGAAACCTACAAAAATGATTTCTATATATCAGCTGCCTTGAAAAAAAATTACAAGTATTATATAGTCTTAAAAAGAGCTACGAAGTTATTCACGAAAAAGCGAAAGTCAATACTCACATTTCCATGGGTTGTAAAGGCTGATGTGCTCCAGAGGAAGAACTTCAACAGGGATGCGAAGCTCTTTGAGGATGGAGAGAATCTTGTTGACCAGTTTGGTGAACTTGGCCTTCAGTTGAACTTTGACATCCTCGATGTCTTCCTTAAGCTTTCTGACTGTCTCTGGCCAATTCTGCTTGAGACTTGTAATCCTGTCCAGAAGCTCAGTCCACTTCTCTTCAGCTTGCACCCTCAGCTTCTCAAATCGGAGTTGCATATCATCAATGAAGACAGTGACGTTGTATCTGAACTCCTCGAAGAGCTCTTTTGCAACCTCATATCTGGCCAGCACCTCTTCCTTGATTTCAGGATATTTCTCATCAACGATGTACCTCCTCAGCTCTGGGTATTTCTCTTCCATGATGTATCTCCTCAGCTCGGGCAGATATTCATTCCTGAAATAGGTATAGTTCCTCTTCAGGTTGCTCAGCAGCTCTGGGTCCCTGACAATCCTGGTAACGTTGGCTACCAATGCGTCGAATGTAGGTTTGATCTCAGTTTCCCATTTGCTGATGATCTCATCCTTCTTCTGAAGAAGAGTAGGCTTCCACTCATCCACCCATTTCTCTTCAAGCTCCCTCTTGTACTCATTGAGGATATTCTTGTACTCTTCAATTTTCTCCTCAATCTTCGCACGGTATTCCCTGATCTTTTCCTCAACTATAGGCTTCTTCAATTCATAGTATTCCCGCACCATGGCAGAGATTTCGTCGTAGCGTACAGTTAGATTATTGCGGAGCTCTTCGATCTTGAGTTGAACAGGCACGACAACGTTCTGGTTGATGAGGGCCATTTTGTCCTGGAGGAAGAGATACAAGGTAATTTCGCAAATTTTGTCAGTGTTCAGTACACATATGAATAATCATAAGTAAAAATAAAGTAATTTTTAATTTCAATAAAAAGAGCTTGGTGTTCTCAATTGGTATGGTTCAGTTAAATACATCAGTCGCAAACTCCAGGTGAATGAAGGATGAAACTTGGAAAATGGTGTGGCATTATATGAAAATACACTGGAAAGGAAAAATACAAGCCGAAGGTTGAATGAAATTCTTGTCAACCAAATAGTAATTACCTTTATGTACTGGATTTGACTGTTGCTCAGCCGAGGAACGTTTCTGAAGCTTGTCCAGTTGAATGGGTGAGAGATGTTCATGGCAAAGCTGTGATCATCAAGACGACCAATGGTATTCAATGTGTCCTTGATGAGAGTGCGGGTGCGATTAATGGCCTCTTTGGTGAGAACACGGGTCCTGTTAAGAGCAAACTGTGTCATCACGCGAGTCTGGTTGACGGCGTAGCGTGTGAGTGCTTGACTGCGGTTGAGAGCCACCTCGGTCATAAAGAGGGTGCGGTTGATGGCATAGGCGGTCAAATTTCGTGCCAGTTGGACTGGTTCGAGGGCTGCAAGGCGCATACGGACCCTGGAGGGGATCTGGTCAACTTCATAGTAGCGAATCATCCAGCCTGTAGCAATACCGATCAAAACAAAGATAAACTAATTAACAAAACACATTAAATAGGAATTGTATATGTATATAATATATATATATATATATATATATACATATATAGATATGTGTGTGATAAAAACCTAAAATGGCATTACACTAAAAACGCTTTTTCCTGGCGAGGAATGCGCATGATATAGGAATTATATATATCTATATCTATATATATATATATATATATATATATATATATATACATATATACACAAACATTAAAAATGCATTCCGGGACTAGTTTCATTTAGTTGTCGTCGCTATTGTCACTTACTTGTTCTCCACGTATGCACTTTGTACATGTAAAACTGTGGAACATAGTGTCAAAATCATGTTATTTGATATGAAAATATGTGATTTCACTGTCAGATTAAAGATCACAGTGTTTTCAGACACTATCCTTCTACTTACCAGGCATGGTGTTGTTGATGTAGGTCACATACTGCATGGTGAAGTCCCTTGCGGTGCCATTGATGAAGGTGATCACTGAGGTAGTCATGTTGCGAGCGAAGTCCATTGTGATGTTGGAGAAGTTCCTTGCCCTAAAGATAGAATCCCTAGTGATGTTCCTTGCAAGAAGAGCATACTCCTTCGTCAGGTTAAGCAGAGGAGTCTCATCCCTGATGTAGATGACGAGATTGACACTCTTGTTTCGCAGAATGAAGATCGTCTCGTTGGCAGCGCGAGCGTAGGTGACTATGAGGTCCCTGGTCTTGTTGAGGTACATCTTCATCTTGGCGATGCTTTCTTCAGAAGTAATATTCCTCCAGGCCTCCAAAGCTCTTGTCTGGACCATGATCAGGGTTTCATTTGCCCTGTTCATCAGAACAACAGATGTCTCGTTCAGGAAGCTGAGAGTTTCATTGAGAGTAACTCTCCAAGGCTGGGAGCGGGTGCGGTTCAAGAAAACAACCAGGTCACGTGTGGTTTGGTTGACATACGGAATGATGACTTCTCTCACGGTCTTGTTGGTAAAGATGAGGACGTCAAAGACTGTCTTGTTGGCAGCAACCAGGGTGTTATTGGCCCAGACAAGAGTCTTGTTGGCGTAGAATTTCGTCAAGTTCTTGGCCACCACTATTTTGCCGTAGGTGAAGTTTCCAGCCTATGATAATGAGAGAGATGAAGAAACGCATAATTTATATGAAAACTGTCGTGCGTTAAATTTGTAAATCTTTGTATTTGTATATCTTTGTTTCTATGTATATCTATCTTTTCTTTACATTTTGTCCTCTTTTTCTCTCTATATAATATATAAAAAATGCATGCATATACATAAGACAGAAATCCATATGCATATAAAAAGATAAGTACATTTGAATAGGTGAAAATAGGTTTTTTTAGCTTTTTAGTTTCGTTATTGGTTCATGTATCGTTAATACATCTTAATCTTGTTTATGTCTTGCGTTCAATGCTTTGTTTTTTTTTAATTCATACGGAGAAAATGTTTTCGCCAGTAATCACACTACCAAAGCTTGAAATTCTGAATAACATACAGTGTATTGGTAAGTAAATGTGAACACTTACCTCAAAGACGGTCATGTCCAGGTACTTCACAGGATAATAGTTGAGAAGACTTTCCCTGTCCCTGATGGTCAAATCTGCAGTTTCAATTAGCTGATTGATGAGAGCTCTCAGGTCAACGGCCAGTTCAAAGAGAGTCTTGTCCAGTGCCCTCATGGGGAGCTCGTTGATCAGTGAAAATTCATCTTTGGTCATAAGGATGGCACGATCAAGTGTCTGGTTCATCCTGAGTTTGGTGGCGTCATACAGCTCCATAGATTTCTCCATCATGATTGGTTTGACTGTCTGCCACTTCATCTGTGCTTTTAGCTTGTACTCGTTCAGTTTGTCAGTGCTAAGGCGATACATTTCCTGTGCTTTCTGAGAGTAACGTGTGTATGCCTCTGTGACATTGGCCTTTACTTCCAAGTACAGACGAGTCAGGTCAGTCTTCAGTTCTCGGTACAGGTTGGTTAAGTTTACCCTCAGTTCCTGAAGCTTAAGCCTGGCCTCCTCGATTTTCTGTAGAGTCTTCTGCTTGTACTCGGGGTATCGGTCAATGTGGTATTCAGCTGTGTCCATGAGGAACTGCTCTGTCTGTGCTGGAAGGTTCCTGATGCGCTCCTGCATGTTTGCTACACGAGCCTTTAACAGGTCAACTTTCTCCATGACGATTACCCGGTATGGTTGGATATGAGGCTCAAGCAGCTCAATGGTCATGTTGATGTACCTGTCGGTCATGTTACGCACAACAATAGTGTAGTTTAGTACAGCTTGTTTGGCAATGCGGGAGTAATTACGGATGGTCTCGTTGACGATCGGGGCATACTTCTCATAGAAAACGGTTGCATTACCCTTGGCCATGTTGTAATACACTATCGCCTTCTGTTTAAGGATCTTGCTCTTCTCTACCAGAGCAGTTTTGTATTCCTTCAAAGCCTTCTTCACCATAGGGACGTATTTCTTAGACAGGGCGATTCCTTTGTCCATGGCAATGCGAGAGTATACTTTGGTCATGTTGATTGCTTCCTTTCCATACACCTTGGTCAAATTGAAGGCCATTTTGCTGTACGTCACTGTAAGGTTCATCGTCATGTTGACTGGAGGCTGAACAAGTTGGTAGATGGTCTTATCGAAGTAGCACACAGGAAGCATGTTGATGGGATGGGTCTCATTCTTTGAGATTTCAATCACCTTTGCAATGATGACATCAATCTGTTCCTTCCTCTTCAGATATTCTTCAAGCATCTTCTCAGACATGAGGTCAACATCTATGTTGTAACGCTCTAGGAGGTAGTCAGACACTACCTGCTTCAATTCCATCATCATTTCCGTCATACGCATTCTCAGTTCTTCAATCGATCTTGGACGAGCATCCCACTTTTCTGTAAGATAAGCCTTGATGACCTGCATTTTGGATTTTGTGAAGTTGAGAAGAGCCTTTGTGATATTCATTACCTTATCTCTCGTGATGTTTAATACCAGCTTGACGTCACCTTTGATGATATCAACGTATACGAATTCATGGAAAGTGGCGTTCCACTCTCTGAGCATCTGAAGTGTATTCTTAGCCGTCTCATTTACGTAGGTTTTGTTGACATAACGGAAGGCGGTTTGGTTGATTGCCCTAAGTCCTTCGACGATGTTGTCTTTGACTTCCAGGACACGGTCTTTGTCTACAATATCAATGACATTGCGTGGTCTCAGACGGATGACTTTGCGCATGAGATTCTGGACCTGAGCATCATCCTTGTAGTCAATGAAGACGGATGATTCAATGGCATTCAATGTGGTGCTGTTGAGGTAGTACACAATGAAGTCCTTGATCATCTGCATGCGAACTTTCAGCTCGGTAGTGACCGTTTCTTTGTCAAGTGCCGCAATCTGCCTTTTCAAGGTGTTAATTCTCTCACCAAGGTTGCGCCTGAGATCCACCATCTTTTGCTTGATCTCCTCAATTTTCAATTTCAGCTCTTCAATCTTCTCCTGCATCTTGGGGACATTGAAACGAGTTTCAATGTACTGCTGGAGGGCAGCGACCTTAGCGTCGTACTTCACGAGCTCTTTGATGTCGGTGATAAGTGTCATGGCCTTCGTGGTTAAGTTTGCCTTAACATCCTTCAGGTACGAGATGACCTCTGACTTGACCACATCTCTGTTTTCAATGAGCCAAGTGATCTGGTCACGGCGTTGGTCGTACTTGATGAGGACCTTGATGTTATCTAACGTCTCCCTAGGATGAGTGATGTTGTAGCGGAGTTTGGCATACAGCTCCCTCAGAGTGACGTTCAGTCTAACGACTGTCTCGTTCACGCGGCTAAGATTCACGTACCTGTTGATGAAATCTCGTGGGTTGTTGCGAGCAAAGATGATGGTCTGGTTGAGCCTCTCCAGTCGGTTGTAGAAAGTCTCGTTCAGCTTCATCAACTGAGCGCGGATGGTTTGATTCAGTTCTACGTATTGGCTGTAGAAGGTTTGGTTAAACTGTGTCAGTGCTGCTCTTAGGGTCTCGTTGGCTACCATGTAGGTGTAACGCATGAAACACTTTGTGCAGTTGGTCATTTTCCTGGTGTGTGTAAGAGTACGGTTCGCAACCTCCATGATTCTGTTGATGGTGCCATTTGCAATGGTGATGGTGCGGTTGAAAGTGCTGTTAATAGCACCAACCGTGATGTCGACAATTTCAGAAACCGTTTCGGGATTCCAGCTGAAGTTGCTATAGATGACATTGCTCTGGTTAAGTCTGAGGAACCACGTGATGTCATTGACGGTTTTCAAGTTGTCGCGCTGCAGAAGATAAATAGGAATACATATTGATAGATATTTGTTTCTTTTTTTATGTTTAGAATAGTTCACAAAAAACTCATAAAGTAGCAGTGCAGAAACGTAAATCAAATAGAGTTACAGAAAACTGTATTATTGCAGTGATAAAAAGTGCATCAATACACTCATAACATAAATACATTTATGTTAAAATGAAAATGATAAAAATACTTTTAAATTCCCGGAGGGAATAGATCCTTTAATTAGACAGCGCGGTGGCACCCACTTTCTGCTGGTTTTTCTTTTATCATGAGTTATTTACTTAATAAACCTAGAATGGAAAGTAAGTTTGGTATTACAGCTGATAACATAAAATAAAGTATGAAGTACATAGCGTAATAATTCGTACGTATGGATACATCATTTAATCTTTTATTTAAAGAAAACGAGTGAATGCATTCAAAATTATTTTTTGTTTTATTCCTTACCATGAGCTGGTGATCGATGTAGAATGACAGGATGTCCCCGTAGGTGTTGAGGCTAGCTCCGGCTGAAATGACACCGATGGAGGGGACTCTCACAGATGCGATCAGATTTTCGTAATCAAGCCTTTGTGAGACGAAGACAGTTCCCTTTGGATTCACCCATGTGATGTTAAACAATTGGACCATATCCTGGAGTGCTGTCATATCAAGCCCGTTCTTCAGGGCAATCTGGTTGATTGGATCAGCCCAGTAGAAAGTGAAACGGTTGCTAATCTCTGAGAATTTCATGCCACGGAAGCCTGAAAGGGCAAGCGAATTTTGGTATGTGCCATTCACATATCTGGACCTGAAGTTTCCAAACGAGTCAGTGAGGGCCTTCTTGAAAGTCAGAATGCCAGCTGCTTTCGATACGTAGAATCTTGAATAACCAGATGTCTCGAAGAGAGGGCTCGTCACGTTTGCTGACATCAGACTAGATGTTTCGACGAAATGTGTTATGTTTGTGAAGCCATCAAGGTTCACGTAACCGTGTACATGTACCATTCCGACCGGAGTACGGAGGAGGTAGCTACCTTGAGTTTTGGCAGCATCAAACCCAAACAGAGAGTTAGAGTTGTTCATCTGAGTTTCCAACATGCTGGTGATGTTCAGCCACTTGCTCTTGACGTCACCATGTAGACGACTGGTCTGTTGGTCAAACTTGTAGAGCCACTGTTGATTCTTTACGGAATATTCGTATTCATAAACTGCAGAAATCGGCTTGCTGATGAGGCGAGCTCCAGTTGTGATGTTGAACAAGTCAAAACTGGTCAGGTTACGGACATTATTAAGCTCAAACGCGCTGATGGCACTACCACTTGCAAACCTGGTTGTAAAAGACCCAGCAGAGCGAGTGAAAAGCCGGGCAAATCTGCAGAAGCAGGATGAATCAGTGAGACTGTACTCTGCGATGGCTGTGGCATTCATGAGCCTGTTCGTGATGACAGTTTCCACCGAGGCTCCTACCCTTACAAAGTTAAAGAGGGAATTGAAGTTTTCCAAGGAATATCCGCCAGCAGTTGTGCTGTTTAACATAGTGCTGTTAAAGCTCGCCAGGAAGCTGCCATTGAGACGCTCAAATGTGGTAGGTCCTCTGAAGTTAACAAGTTCCATTCCAGTCATGCCATTGGCAGTTGCAAACCTAGATGTCAGCTGTACATCAGCGGAACTGTTGACCCGTGCAAAGGTGAACATCCTCTCAAAGTTGGAGAAGTCGACACCAGCTGTAGACGTTGCATTTACCAAAATGGACTGGACGGAGGTAAGGGCATTGGCAGACACTCGTTCAAATGTGAAGAGCCTCTGGAACCCACGCAGCTGTACGACACCACTAGATGAAGAATTGAAATATTTGCTGGCAACAGTCATTTCGGCTGACGACTCTGAAGACTCGAAGTTGGTCAAGTTGACAAAGTTGGTAAGTGACGATTTGGAGTTTGCTGTCACGTTGATCTTGCATGTCAGGAAGGAGAACTCGTTCCTCATTGTAACTTCATCAAAGTTGAAAAGTTTTCTGGAGTTGATTACCTGAGATGTCGTTGTTGCCTTGATTTCTCTCGAGAGTGGGGTCTCAAGCGACAGTGATCCAGTAATGTTAGCCCGTTGGACCTTGAAGAGACCAGTTCCTTCATTGGCTTGGAAGTTCATCTGAGAAGTCGTGTTGAAAATTCTGCTCGTCACATTTGTTGATGCAGAGCTCGAGATGCTGTCATACCTCATGAAGCCAGCCATATTCTGGATGTTAAGCATGGAGGCACCACGAACCTTGAAGGGCCATGACGAGAAGTCGGCAACGGTAGAAACGACCATTTCATCGTATGTAAGGATTCCTGACTGGCCAACGATGTGAGCATGAAGACTCGTGTTCAGGGACGAGACAATGCTGGTAAAGTTTGATGAAGTAGTGCTCTCTACTCGGGAGTAGGTGAAAACATCAGTCATATCGTCCAACCTGAAGTGAGAGTGTACGTTCCATCGTGCAAGCCTGGTGAAGACATCATTTCCAGCATTTACCTCAAACTTTCCGAATTGAGTAATGTTCCTCCAGTCATTCATCTCGACAGAGAGAGCAGACCCCGTGTTGTGCAGAGGTGACGAAGTGTTGAAGAAGAGGTCGATATTATTTGTGCGGAAAGTGAGAAGGCCTTCGAGGTCATTTACTGCCCAGATTGCTCCTGTGTCGATCTTCGCAATACGAGAAGAGATGCTGAAAAGGTTCCTTGAGTTGGCATCAGAGGCTTTCAGGAATCCCGTTGATCCAATCACGTTGTTTGTCGTGTTGAAAAGCGTGACAAACAGAGGGCTTCTGAGTTCATTCCGTCCAGCTAGTGTGATGTGGTCAAACACCATGAATGACGTAAAGCCAGAGAAATCGGCGTCCATGCCCATGGTCCAGTTGGTCCACTTTGTTAGAATAGCACTCTTGGCGAATCCTCTGATGTAGGTAAATCGATTGATTTTCTCAAAGCCGCGGAGAGCGAGACCGGCGTTGTATGAAGCAAAGGTGGTGGTGAGGGGAGTGACGCTGAAGATGTTTGATGTCGTCACATTCACGAGGTCGAAGTTGAAGATTGAACGGAAGTTGTCGAACTCAAGAAGACCCCCAACAGCCATGTGAGATAAGGGTGTATCGACCACATGGGATGACTCACCACTGATTCTGTCAAAGTCGAACATACTTCTCATTGCGGTCACTTCAAATCCGTGGACACCAGTAACGTTGATGATGCTCTGGAGAGTATATTGAACTTTGGCAATGCTGCTGTCATAGGCAAACGGAGCGCTCATGCCAACGAGGCGCCCGATGTAGGAAGTTGACGCATTCAGCCAGCGGGATGTGATGTTGCCACTAATGTCCGTTTCGGCCAGAGGATATTGGAACCACCCATTCATTCCTTCAACTCTGTGGGCTTGTTGATACGTCACATTGAGAGGTCGAGTAATGAAGGACGAGTTTATTTCAGCGGCTGCCAAGTCAAACTGGATCATCCGTCGGAAATTCTCAAGTGAGATCCTTTCTGACACGGTTGTGTTCACGTAGTAACTGTTGGTTGCAAAGGTCACGAAATGCCTGATGGCATCGAAGTTGAATAAAGACCTTACACCACCAAAGCTGATTTCATTCAGAGCTGAACTTGACACATTGAACACTTTTGAAGTGAAGCTGGTATATGCTGAAATTGAGTCAAAGTTTAGCCAGGTCCTGTGGTTGTCCACAGCGAAGGTCTGAGTGAGGGATACATTCACTGGACGGCTAGTAAAGTTGGAGTTAGAGTCAATGGCAATCTTAGCAACTGTAAAGATTGATTCCACTCGCTCAATCAAAAGAGTGTTGAATGTGACTGCCTGTGCCACAGGAGATGTCATGTTGGCAGAAATACGACCTGATACCCCATCAAAGTCAAACAGACGCCTAAAACCATTCAACGCGATAGCATTGTCCATGGTTGCATTCATGACAGGAGTCTTGACGAACCAGATCTGGTTACCAATGATACTGTCAAACTCGAAAACTCTGTTGAACCCATTGAGTGTTAGCGTGTTATTTGCTGTAACATTCAAAAGGCGAGATGACATAACATAATTCGAAGAACCTCCAAGCTTCCTAAAAGCAAACAGAGACCGCACGTTGTTGAAATTGACTTCTGTTTCGTAAGTGCTATTGACAAATTTGCTGGTAACATTATTCCTCAGATGCCCAGACAGCTCGTCAAACTGCACAAGTCCTTCCATGTTTCGGAGGGCGAATGCAGAACTGTGACTTGAATTGACCAACTTGCTGAGAAGGTTGGCATCAAGGCTGGTACTGATCTCTCCGAACTGAGTCGGGGTGCTGAAGTGCTGCAGGAGAGTTTGGCCATTAGCATTCCAGTTGATCAGTTTACTCGTTATACCATGAGACACCTCTGCCTGTACCCTTTGGAACTTGAATAGCTTACGGAATGTATTGAAGGAGACAGAACTGTTGAATGAAGAGGTCAGGTAACGAGAAAGCACATTGTAGTTCAGATTTCCGGACACAGTGTCAAAGTAAACAGGAGATTTCATGCTATCGATGTTGAAGTTTCCGATGACCGCCATAGACCCAACTCGAGAAGAGACAGTGGTATTGTGGTTTGCGACCACATTGAGCATGGCACTGTCACCAATATTGCCGTTTGCAGTGGACATGGTGCTGAGTTGGAGGAATGGGCTGGAGATTTCAGTGTTGTGGAAAGCCTCCAAGTCAAATGGCGAAGTGATTTTAAAAAGGGTAGCATTGACTGATGTCAGGGTCTTCATTTGTAGGTATCTGCAGAAAAACAGGCTTCCTTCTGTCTTCATGGTCATATCAGAGTCGGCCATTACCATAGAGTAGTTAAGTCCGCTGGAGATGTTGAGACGCCTCTGAGAAGCTGCAAACGACAACTTATGATCAAAAAGCTCTCTGCTCAAGAAGAAATAGTGAGAAGCCGACATATTTGCAATGATTGGGCTTGACACGTTGACATTCTGGCGAAGAGTGAGTGAAGAACCAGTGACATTATACACAAATTTGTTAAGAACAATATCCTTGACTGCCGAGAATTCTCTGCGAACGGTCTTGTTCATGATGTCACGGACAATCATCGGCACAAGGCGAGGGCGCATCTCTGTGATAGGACCACCAAGGACCAAGCTGTTAGAGATGTTGGATGAGACGAGCTTGTGGATGTATGACCAGTAGGCTGAAACAGCAGTTGGCTTAATAGAGAAGTTACCTGTATTGCCAAATAAGAAAGCAAAATTATGAATCAAAATATGTTAGCAAAATCACAACATGACAGCAAACTGCTTTTCCCTAATTTCTTATCTTTATTGTAGTAGAAAACCCTGATGATAATTCCGTAAAGCAATGTATCTGAGCCAAAGCTACCATATGGAAATCAGAACTGTTTGTGCAGTGTTTGTTATTTGTAAAGATGTTATCAATGTAGATGTACCAACAGTTTGCTGATATACTGTGGTCATTATGAATAATTGGTTCATGCCTAGCACTTAAATCTCCTTTAGTCTACACCGTTACAGAATGGTGCGTGACAATTTCGATGTGTAGGAAAACCAAAATCGACGAAAGGTGCGTTGAGAAGAAATAACAGCTAATGACTTGAAAGAATCATTGCTGAATTTATCAGTATTCTATGAATGTGAACATATTTTTCACAATATATATTTGAAGCTTCCATGTAATATTTCGCTTTTCTGTTTCTATATTAAGGAATATGATTACATGAACTTACTGATCTCAGTAAAATCCAGAAGATCACTCATGCTATCCTGGCTGGTTTCGTAGAAATACTGGATGCCATTTTCACGTGAGTAAAGCGCAGTGTAGTTCTGGTAGAAAGTGAGACTTGGGGTGTCGACACTCATGTACCAGCTCGCAGTCGGTTTCTTCCATCCAGCATTGAAGGTGTTGGAGACAGTGGCAAGAGGTTTGTTGTAGCGTGTGTCTTGCAAGGTGTACATGTGCTCAACCAAAGATGAACCGGTTTCGCAATCGAGCATCAGATGCAGGAGATTGATGTTGGTCATCTATATAAAGAAAAGCAATAAATACATATACATGTATATATATATATATATATATATATATATATATATATATATCATGGTGCGCTTCGGCATCCACCAACATTATACGATACATTGTTTGTATATATATATATATATATATATATATATATATACACACATACATATATACATCATTATATTGTCAACTTCAAAGCGTAATGACCGCACTTTCAAAAAGGTCGCACGTTAGAATCCTGTTCAGTACTTACATCCCTGAATAAGTGTTATAACAACAGTGTTTTGCTTTGAATAGACTGTTTACTTGGAATCTGGTATCGCTGGGGTGATAATTTGGCCCTTTCACCCAAGAGTGAAGGTCCGAACATGAAGAGGCTAATCTAGATCAATAACGCGATGTCACTATTGTAAATTTCTTCCTGTACAGATTTTATTTCGAAAGGTTATGAGAGGTAAAATTTATCTTACACTGACACAAATCCCAGTCATAATTAAAACACCCACATGCAAAAATTCGAAGCCACTTCTGTTTTCATGTTTACATGAAAGAAAGAAAATTCCTAGTATTCATACCTTCAGGAGTGGGATGGGAGTCGACAACTCCAGAGAGTAATCCCTTCTCTTGAGGAGACTGGCGTTCTCGGTACGAAGATTGAAGTTGTATGTCAGGTCGCTGCTTGGCCTCCTCGGGTTTGGAATGTAGACTGTGGCTTCGATCAAATGCCTTCTGGCATCAGTTGACTCATCGGTGATTGTGAAATTCACACCACCTGCAACTTCTACTGGCTCGTCGATGAGGGCAGTCTCTCCGAAGAGTTCTATGGAATGACAATAAAAAAAAAATGCGTCAGCATAGATGTGGTTGAGTGCGTACATGCTCGCACGCACACTCACACACATAAACACACTTTTGCACTCAGACGCACGTATGCTATGGTACTTCAGGCGATCACTGTAATTTCCAGATTTCATGTGCACATTTCACAGCTATGTATCAATTCCTGCGTAACTGATAAGATATAAAACACACCTATCATTTTACTAGATTCCACTTCTGAAAACAAGGTAAAGAAAACAAAAAGCAAATCTGATATACTTCACGAGATGAACACTATTTTCTGGTAGATAAGAATCTAAATCACAGAACAGGGTATCTATTCTGAAATCCACATACCGTACGTTCCTGAACGAGATGTTTTACCCATCAGCCATTACGTTCCTCTTGAATGACCCCCCCCAAAAAAAACAACAACAACAACAAACAACAAACAAACAAAGAAACAAACACACACACAACACCATAAAGCTTATGTTACACTTACTTAGTAAGTAGGGCGAGTTCATGAACATAGCCATATCTGGGTTGTCAACGAAGACATCAGTCCTGAGGCCAGTCCTGAAGTTTCTGCGAGTCTCACGCTGTTCCTTCGTGACATGATATTTGGCAAAGACATGATGAGTGTTGCGTCCGATCTCAGCTTCGAGGTTGTATCCCGAGTCGGTGGTGACATTCCTTAGACTGGCATCCATAAGAGGGATTTCCTAATTGAAATCAAAGCATAAACATGAAAAAAGCAGCAATTAAGTTGGTGTTATTATTTCAATATTTGTTAGCATGTCTCCGAAAAAAAAACAAAAAAAAAAAAAAACAAAACCAAGTTAAAGGTCCAGTTTACCTTTTGGAGCAATGATTTCAAAAATTTTCAAGATATCATATTCGATGCATATGTGTAGGTCTGTTGTATCATAAAACATCCTACCATATGACATATTTGCAATAAAAATTAAATATAAGGAGATATCAGGGTTTTTCTCAATAAACCGTAACTGTATACGGTTTAGTCTGGAATTTTTTTTATTATAACTATTGTTCACATTTTGTGTATTCAACAACACTTAACATCGATTATACGGATTCAAATTTTGACAGTGGTTGTTTCTATCCCTAACTCACATTTTAGAACTATTTTATAGCACTAATGCTTTCATCTGCAAATTGTAAATTATGCCTTTAATTGGTTGGTCTAGGAGTGCCAAACGTGAATATCAAGCATCCAACACGCATTGAAGAAGAGAACTATAATACTCCGTGTGGGAATCCTGTCTGATTACACTGGTAATACACAACACTCATTTTGAACAGCTTACCCAGGTTGCATTGGCGATCCTAGTTTGGAAGGTGAGTTCTTTCAGAGTGTCAGTGACAGTCTGGCGAGTGTTGAAGTCAAATGCCCAATTGAGAGCAGAGATCTGCATGTTGCGGTCAACTACTGGGCCGTTGGCTCGCCTCATGAACGAGATTGAGGATGTCTGGTACTTCTCGTGGTTGATCTGGTAACCAGTCCATGGGAAAAGAATCTGCCTGTACAGGGGCGTCTCATTGTCCCTACATAGAGAGAGAGAGAGAGAGAGAGAGAGAAAGCTTACTTTAAAATTGCCCTCATCGTGACATTTTGAACACCCTTACCTGAAGAAAAAAAAAAAGACATTTCACTTCACAACAGCCCTTATTTTTGAATAACTCACAGAGGAAAACGTAAGGACGGTTCGTTTGACAGTTACAAAGGAACATAATGCTGTTGTTGATTGACTGAAAGTAGTTTGAATCGCTCTTCAAGCATTGGCCAAAACTATTTTACAACAGTACTTATTTGTAACATTTCAAAAGGAAAATCAAAGAGTGTGTTCACCAGTAGAAGGTTTCTGTGAGGTGAGCGTTCCAGTTGCCACTGGCTGACTGCCTGATAAACTGGCCAACAGCAGCCCAGTACAGATTGTTGATCGATGCGTTGAAGACGGCTGTCAGATTCTTTTGGGCCACCGTCGTCTCATTCCTCACGAGGAAGTCGACGGATGCAGCGTTCTCTGCTGCAGACACGTTGAAGACAGCGCGGTATGCCGGTGCGGCGTCGGTTGTCTCGTTCAGGATTCCAGCAAACATGATGAAGTTCTTGACCTCGGGAACGGTGAAGGTCCACTGAGCTGTCTTACGTAGCCTATCGATGCTCAGGAAAGAGGTAACGTTGCGAGTGAGCTCCTCACCTGGATACAATAGAACATGTCAAAGACTCATTGCAACTTCATACTAACTGTTTGCTGAACAAAAAAAAGTTTCAAGCGAAAACAGTTACAGTATACCCACGATGTTGTGGTCGTTTCACTGGAAGGGGAATTTCATATTCAATTAAGCGCATATTAGGCGCTTTCATACAAATATGGAATTTTCTCTTGTCAGTTCAGCTGTTGAATGAGTGTGGTGTTGCATACATCCAGGAAAGAAAGACGGAAGTGATTCCATGAACACATTACCTGGTGCATAGAATGAAATGCGAACGGTGTCAATCAGCTTGGTGATAGGTGCAGTTTTTCGCGGGCCCTTCCTGCCGATGGAGGTGAATGGGATTGAAGCCGGAGCACCACCCTCTTTGATTTGCCTGTACAGAGCGTCGAAGGTAAACGCCTTCAGAGCCCTACATAAAAAAAACAAAAACAAAAACGAAATATGTTAGCCACATTTTCATAAGTCAAATATCTATGTAAGGTTCATGTTTGTTTTGAATTATCTGAATCATACAAAAGTATATGTGTTATCAGAGTATATTCTGATTTTGAATATCGTTATCATAATTCATTCTTCTGGTAACTAGATTTTTCACGTACTTATCAGTGTTGACCAAGGTAACGTTGAAGCTGTTTGGTCCAGCAAATGGGAATCGTGGAGCCTCCGGAACGTAGCTGGCGTTGGGGTAGGCCCATGACATGCAAAGATCCACACCGAAGATGTTGCTGATGTTAGTGCACCTCTGGCTCCTCACGGCATCTTGAAGAACGCCAGGGATGTAGTCCACGTTGCCATTTGGCCTAAGAAGGTTGTAGGTTGTGGAGTAGTTGAAGAGGTTCATTGGCTGCTCAGTGTTGTTGAGGTTGATCTGGAGGTGTGTGCCGTCGATGGTGACGTTGCCTGCAACCTTGGAGGAGTGGTAGATGGTCGAGTTGGCCATCACTCCAGTGAACACCTTGGTCGGCAGATCAATTCCCATGGTAGCCAGGACCTCTACAGCGCCACTGTAATGACAACATGAAAAGAAAATACATGTCATGTCCAGATAATAAAAATGATACATACAAAGCATGCATTATTGCAAACGTATATATATATATATATATATATATATATATATATATATATACATATTCTTCAGGTTTGATTTCCACGGTATGATCCACACGTATACTGTATATACAAAAATATTGGCAGCAAATTGGCAGCAAAAATAGTAGATTGTTAGTGCTCTAACAAAATGCACATATCTAGGAACATTTTTTTTTTCTAACTTACCTCGGAGCAATGTAGCCGGCGGCAATGATCTTGGGTAGGTTAATGCTGAACTGGCTCCTTACGCGAAGACTCACGACAGTTGTGCCATTGATGCTGCAATTCAGAGGCATACCAATACCAGTTGGCAGGACGAAACTCTTGTCCATGAAAACGAAAGACCTCGTGGTGTTCAGGTTGAGTCCATTTGACAAGAGCTGAGGAATCTGAAGATAAAGTGATACGTGCTAATGACTACATTTGCAACACGAAAGCAATCCTTCATAAGTGGAGTCACTGATTTTCACATCTTGATAATAACATGTTCTGAACACCTTGATTATAACTTGTTCCTATTTCAATACCTTGATTATAACTTTTTCATGCAAGTTGAAACGAAATGCTAGCAGTTTTAACAGTTTTACCTTGAGGAACAGTAAGGAAATATCTTGCGTTAGTTACCTGTTTGGTCTTGTTGACAAATTCCTCAAAGATTCCCATGGTGTAAGGGATTACTGAGAGGACGTCACTTGCGCTCACAAAGCCAAATTCGTTTCCAAGGAGACGGAGGAAAACTGTAGCATCGGTAGCAGAGGTTTCCATGCCAACTGTCTCGTGGAGTTCATTCAGTTTCCTCATTGTCGTTTCGTGGATGATATCAACCAGCTGCAAAAAATGCAATGAAATAAAACATGACAACATTATCTGACTATTGCTGAATGAGCGAGACAAAACATGTTAAATACAGTGAGCGACAGAAAAAAACGTGTAGCAGCAGTCACCTCATTTCTTGAATTTTTGCATTTTATGATAGTTATCATAGCAAACAAATGAGCTAAGATCTTTACCCGCTGATTGTCCATGGCCTCCCTCTTGCTCTTTTTGGCGTACTTGTTCTTCTTGTTGAACATCTTGCTGTTAAAAGTTTCAACCTCTGGTTCTGTCACGATCCAGTTTCCGAGCTCAGCTTCGGCAAAGTCGCGAACCTTAGCGAGGATGTTCATATCAAGATTTTCGAAGAGGTTCTGGAGGCTGATTTCTGGGAAGATTCCCTCAGGGCCGAAGACAGATTCAAGGATTGGCTCGAAGCCCTTCATTTCAAATCCGGTCTGTTGGTATAACAAATGAAATAATGTTATTTCTTGATTAGACTTTGATGGTGTCGAGTCATATATACGTATTTTAATCTTGCCTTCAGCTTAACTATGTCTTCAACTTTAATGCTTGTATTCTTCATCTTAATGTATATCAGTCTTAGAAGATACGCACTACCTCTTTCAGGCACTGAAGAATTCCATATGAACATGACTATTGTTACTCTGTCACTTGATTTCAATATACACGTAAATATATATATATTCATATATAATAATATTATATATATATATATATATACACATACAAACACATAAATGACACTTATACGCACATGTGACATATTCTTACCTCAAACAGATCCCAGCTCTTGCCGAAAGCATTCAGAACGTAGTGGAACATAACCTCCTGAGGGAGATAGCTTTCCGGCTTGTAGATGAGGTCACTCTCAAACTGGACGCCTACAGTGTTGTTTCTCCAGGGCTCAGTCAGGTTCTTCGAAAGCTCAAAGTAGCGGGAAAACTTGCGGAAGTCCTTGGGGTAAGCTGGAAGTTCGTCGTCACCCATGGCTTCCCTCAGGTTGATCTTCATCCTGGAGACATTTCAAAAGAACATGCTAAAATTTAGAACAATGTTGATTGTCAGGAAACTTTAACGAGTGATAATTGAGCAACGATTGCCTCTTTAATTTCTTTTGTAAGCGTTTCAATGTAAATAAGTTCTACATTTCCCGCAATGTGTTAACTTTTTTTTTTTTATATTAGCTGAAATGTTACCTAGTTTGGTAAAAGATATGATGCTTTCACCACTTACTCTTGAAGAGTTGGTTCGCTGGACTCCAGCACATTCTCGATATGAGAGAAGCAGAAAGCTTGCATCTGCCTAACGGGCTCAGTTTTCAGGAAATTCCAGATTCCAGTCAGCTCGGAGACGCTTGGGTTGGCCTTCATGGCAAGGAGGTAGGCAGCAATTCTGTGGGGCACAGGAAGAGATGTTTCCTTGAAGAGCTCTTCGATGACCTGGCGACGAAGCTGGTCACCGAGGACGAAGCGACGCATTGACGGGATGGCAGCCTTGGAGATGTCACTAGGGATATCCTTGTTCTTAGCACAGTTGATCAGTGCAGGTGAAACCTTATCTGCGTAGGCGAAAGTAATCTGGTCGAAGCGCTCGACGGGCTCGCCAATGTTTCCAATGGCCTGTAGCAATTACACATGAAAGAAGAGGTTATTATGCTGTTGAAGATATTTTACACTTAGCTACATGTTAAGCAACAATATTGATGTGATAGTAATGCAGTCGATTGGTACTTTTCCAGCGACAGCTCGGAAAAAACATGCACAGAGAAAAAAACGGACTAGTTACCTTCAGTGCAATCATGGCAAGACGTTCATCTTCGACGGGAACGCTGCAGTCAGTGCGGATGAGAGTCTTCAGGTACGAAATGGTTTTCATCATGGGCTCCGGGAGCTGTGCAAACGGAAATGGGGAAAGCAAACAAAATCCATGTTATCAAGAGATTGAAATCCTCACAGTGGCTGATGATTCGTCGTCAGATCATAAGAACAATATCGGGGAGAAAACGTTATAAAGCTGGAATAATTTGGATTTCATCCTTACCATGTTGCTGGTGTGGATGTCTTCGTTGTTCACCCAGTAGTTGTGGACCATGATGCTGAGTGGGAAGATGGTAATCTGAGATGGAACCATCTGGGCCATGCGCAGCATCTCGCTCATGAGCTCCAAGGTTGGGTAGTTCTGGAATGCCATGGTGACCATCCAGGCATTTGCAAGTGGCTTTGGAACAATACCCCTGGCAATGGCGTAGTTCTTGACGCTGAAGCAGGGCATAGTGGTGCATGGAAGAAGTCCGTCCAGCAGGTACTCCCTTAATGGAAGCAAAATGAGAAGAGAAGTTTACTTCAGTACATTCAGACCTCTGTAACAAAGATAATGTAATACCATTATAATAAAGAGCGTTATATTCAACTTGTTACTTGTTATTGGCACTTGTTATTTTCAATCCCAAGTAAACGTATGGCCTACGCATTCAACACAAGGCAATTCGCATTACAAGACATGCGTAGGAGAGGCTTTTTTAGATTAATCATAGGTGATGTTATGTAAGCATACCTTGCGAGCTTGGCCTTGTCTGGGTTATTGCGGCATGTCTGAGAGTAGGCGCTGCAGTCGTAGGCGCGATCAAAGACCTCATGGATGGTGTCGTTCTTCATGCCCTGCAGAGCAGCTCTCCACCTGCCGAAGAGTCGGGGAGTCTCCATCCTGACTTCCTCGCGGGAAGACTTGACGAGAGCCTTCAGAATGTCAATAGCCTGATCGGCTGTGACGTCATCTGGCTTCTCACCAACTTCCTTCGCGTTGTACTCGTACCTGAGACAGGTTGACCGCGTGTCTGTAGAGAAATTTCAATGAACAAGTCATGATCATGGTTCTGTTCCGAAACACGAGAAATATACACTGGCATTCATCATTCACACTGGCACTGGTGTAACGATGCTGTCCTTGAGTTAAAAACAAATATACACAGTTTGCTAAACCTACCTACACGGACTCACAGAAGAACAGCCATTGGCTGAAGTGAGTGATCCGTGGTGAAATGAAATAAACTCAAATCAAACACTAAAACAGAAGATATCAAAGAGAGACAAGACTTGTAAAGTACACTGACTAAGGCCAATACTGCTACTGACAGATTCTTGTGAAAGTTCAGGTAGGTAGTAAATTTCAACAAAAAAGAAATCGTGAATCAAATTCACGGGTTTTTTTTTAAACACCAACTGAAGAACATTTAGACCCATCATTCACAATGCACAATTTTACACTTAAACTGTAATATATGAAAAGACCTTTCAACAATTGATAATATCGCAGTATAAACCAGAAAAAAATCTTATTTTTCATCCTTCGAAAGTTATGAGAATTCAATCCATCAAAGGATTTTTCATAAATACAAATGCTTTTTATTTTGCTTGTTTAGTTTTGTTTGTCTTTTTTTTTTAATAGAAGGTCAGTATTGTAAAATTAATGGAAACGATTCCGATGGTACAATTCGAATAAGTCAAGGAACAGGTAGGCAGCATGCAATGAAAAAACTTACTTGCTGGGTCAACCCAGAGTGAGTTCAGCTTCTCCGGCAACTGGGCAAAAAGAGATGTTTGGACGGATGTACGCACACCACTTTCGCTGTTGAAGTTCAGCGGCCAGAAGGAATGGATTTCTGAGCACTTGATGGACTTGATCTCTCCGCTGGTTCCCTTGAGCTCGTAGGTGCACATCTTGGACGAGTTGATGAACTTGTCGACCACAGTCTGAAATAGAGGCAGAAAAAAAAACAGAACATAACGAAGGAGAAGAAAAGTTACCCTCAAGCAGCGGTTACTTTTTGATTTCATCATGATCAGCGCAAAAACACACAGATTCTGTGACATTATGACGATTTCATTGCGGTGAACAGAAATATTCTTAAAAGATAACTATACTTACGGTGTTAAAGATAACATCAGTGAAGCTCTGCCACCTTGTCATGTTCTCGGGACGCCTCCTGAGTTCACATGAGTTGAGGTCGGTGACGACCTCGACCCGACGAGGCCGCTCCTTGTTGTCCCGGAAAGTGACGGTCATCTCGTTGCTGCAGTTTCCATGGACGGTCACCTCATCGATGGTTATTCGGTCGACGTCGTCGGCTTTCATGTCCAGCTGCAGGTAGGTGAGGATAGCACGCTTAACGTTCAGAATGTGCACGGGTTCGTCCGGGTGGGCCAGAACCTCGACGATCCGCCCATTCTTGGTGCGGAAGACAAGGTCGAAGGCGCTCATCTCCGATTCGAACTCAGGTTGAATCTGCCTCCCCAAGACGTCCTCGTACAGACGGCAGTTGACAGTTTTGAGGACGTTCCTGCATCGTTCCGGGGCGAGCACTAGCACGTCACAGGTCATTTTCATCATCGATCCGGGTCCGGCGCCTTTAATGCCTGACTCAGTCAGGGCTTCATAGGTGAAGTTGTACACGAATCCTTCCTTGAATCGTGTCAGCTCTGCAAAAAATTATAATGCCATGCGGCGAATGAGCATGATGTCGGCATTTTATTAGACGTACATTATTATATGACAGAAAGATTATCTCAGATCACTAGGTGAATGTACACGGAAATGGGTATCAGTCACTTCATGCACTACTTGATAGTCAGTAGAAGGAAGGACGGATAAGACAGAACATGATAAGCAGGGTAAGACTACAAACACACACATAATGTTTCCACCAACATGAAGGCACAAAATATAAACATGAAGATACAATATCAAAAAAATAAAATCCTCCCTGAAATCATTCCGTTCTTATTCAAAACGTTCACCCCTAGCAACAACTATACTCTTAACCACAGATATGATAACACGCTTGAATTGAAAAAAAAAAACAACAAAACCATATTGACGCAATTTGTAAAGAGATGATGTAATGTATCACCAAAATAGACTGATATGAGAAGAGAATGTCAGACATTACGTACGATGCGAAATTGCATGAATCAAAGGAGTGATACTTCGACACTTTAAAACATTACGGGAAGGGAAGATTAAAAAGATATCAGATGAAAAACTGAAGTCATGGTCATGTTAAGTGAAGCCAAAGGGACATATAAATATTAAAGAATGAAAGAGAAACAAACTCGAGTGCTAAAAGCGAAATATCTGTAACAAGATTATAGAAGGGACAGATCGCCCCACACTTGTTCTATTTAACAACACCTTGCTAATTAAAGTTGATTGAGATTAGAAGTAAAACCAAAGACTCAGAAAAAAAAATGTGCGGCGGATTGCACTGCAAATTATGTACATCACCCCCATAAAAGTGCATTCATAAAATACCATTAAATTTGTAAACACTTACAAAAAAGTATCATGAGAGAAACAAAAACATTAAAAAATCAAATGTGATAATGATGGAGAGAGGAAGAAATGCAAAGGGATGAATATTCAAACAACGAGGACATTGTAAGTACAAGTGACTTCGTGTGTGCTTGTGTCTGTGTACGCGAACATGATATCAGGGGAAAAGATAGCGTAGAAAGGGTGTGTGCTTACCTGAGCATTCTTCGACCTCTTCGCCAAGTTGTCTTGATCCAAAAATAGGACCTGAAGAAAGGAATAAGGAGAAACGGTTGAAAAAAACCCCAATAAAATATGATTTGACAAATACATACTTATTAACTCACAACTGGCCAAGTTGTCTTGATCCAAAAATAGGACCTGAAGAAAGGAATAAGGAGAAACGGTTGAAAAAACCCCAATAAAATATGATTTGACAAATACATACTTATTAACTCACAACTGTGCTTAATTGTCATCTCAATTCGTCCTGTCACCCCCGCCCTAGTCCTCCTAGCCCTATCATCACCCTCCCCCCCCCCCCCCCCCCGAGGAGGAAAAAATACAGAAAGATAGACACAAGAGGACGCACCTCGGAACAAGGAAATCTACTAAGTCGTATGTTTCTGAAAGTCACTTACAGGGTCTCTCTCTCTCTCTCTTTCTCTCTTTATTTATTATCGCACAATCAGCTGATAGCTCGCCATTCATGAGAGGGAAAAAACGACAAGAGCATATAAACACCGCAGACTGATAGCTCAATGGTTGGTAAACAAGTTCGTCAGGGGGAGTAAGCTCCGCCCACCTCCGATGATTTGCATACAATAAACTCGCCCACTCAAAGCCGGGCTCGAAACCGTGACTAAAGTTTTGATTGGTTCGAAGACCCGGGCCTTGTAACTCATGCATGCATAATGTTAGCCATCAGCCTTCGAAATTTTGGAGCCTGTCATGAAAACGTTGAAGCTCGACTTTGCCTTCACGATTCTACGAACTGATTTTTTTTTCTTCTTTTTTTTTTTTTTTTATAGCGAGGGAGCCCATTGAAGACGCAATAAAATCAATCCCTTCAGCCAGAATTTACGAAAAGCATCTGACGTTGCTTCACAACTCAGTATGAAAAGAGGGGTGCTGTTAACAAAGCCCCCAATCTTGCTATGTAAAATGCAAGGAACTTCTGAGATATGGAGTATAAATGCACGCTCAATGCAATTATCTTCGCATGAGGTATTCACTCACATACATTACAGGTAGTACAGGGAGAACACCATTACTTGTCTATTATAAGAATAATGAATAACATGATAGACGTGGGAAGTTGGCCACTAATCATTTCGGAGGAAACATTTTGTAGACTCTATCACCCTTCAAATACGACGGACGCAATAATTTGACAACATTATCATCTACACATTGCACCTGAACACTGATAACTACACGATTAAACATCACGCAACATTGATTATCATGTCTTCACCACAACTTATCTACAATGTATTTGAGGAATGATAAGCCACAAGCCTCCGATATGCCTCTGGCCCGACACAATGTGCAGTAATTTTGGAGTACATTCTTTCTGGCATGACCATCATTCGGCAATTGCGAAAAATAAAGCAGCAACAACAGTCAAGACTATTGACAACTGATTTGAATGTCCATGACATGAGTGCTCGAATGGAACAAAAAAAAAAATATCCGTCGTAGAAGTAAACGTTGAGCAAGTAATGTACACATGAAATGACCGAGTAAACAAGCACATCGCGGGAAACATTATTCAAGTGCAGGGAGCGAGCTTGACGAAGGTACAAGGCCGTGTCCGACCGCGACAGAGCATGGAGAAGAAGTGGAGCGACATGTTTACAGAATTAGCTGAACAGCGGAGCATTGCTCCGTCCTGATCTTCCACCTCCCCGATAGGTGGTCTGCTCCAGAGAGGCAACATATCGTCTCCAAGTTTGTGGTGGATGAAGCTGTATACGATGTAGAATGGTCCAAGTTCATCTTGCGACGCTTGCCATCTGCAAAAATTGAGGGGGAAAAAAGTCATGCAATACGAGATGTTGATCTCACCTCCGACAACTGCCGAGGCCAGAAGCAGGCCGACCAGTAGTACAAAGACCGCCTTCATGATGAAGGTATTATCCTCGCCTACCAGAGATTCGTGGGGTAATGGAATGGAAGGTGAGAAACAGCGAGCTTATATTGGACCTGATCTCCCTCTCTTGCAACACATGCACGGTCGGAGCTGAAAGCAGTTGACAGTGCGCATGCTCAGTGTAATAAGTTTTGTTATGTTGTTCTTTATTCAAGCCCCCCCCCCCCCTCTCTCTCTCACTGTTCCTGCGTTGCTACAGCCCATCCAGGGTTTCCCCACTCGCGCGCAAAAACGACGCCCACTGAATACATAATGAGCCTTTTACGGTTCAGCGCTGTCTCATTGGTAGACTACTGCCGTTGTATGTAAATTTATATCAACTTTTTTAACCAATGTGCAGCCTGTCGCTATCGAGGGCTCCCGCTGTTCACTACAAAGAAATCGTGATTGGATACTTCAAGAGAGAATTTGACTAGTCTTGAGCAAGGCTACTTAACTTTAAAATGTATCAAGATTGCACACACTCCGCGAAAGTATAGAATTTCCGACATCATCATGTTGATATGCATGTACCTATCATATATAATTTTGCGCTTTTTCTGCAGGGTGGATGATGTTCAACGTATCTGTCCAAGTTTACAAAATAAATAATACTTTCTGTTTGTTTCTCATGGTTTGGGAGGTCTTTAGCACTCACAAATTTCGTAAAGGGATAATCTCGGAACTACCGAGCAGAAAAGCTTGTGAAGGAGGCTATTATGATCAAATCGCTCTTTGCACACATTAACACCTAGTCGCTGAAAAACGTTTTTGCTCCCCCTCGCTTTCACAATAGCAGTAAAATGAGAACAAAGGGCGCAACTCTGCTCTCTCCGCGATAATGCGAAGGTCATGTCGACATGTGACGCAAGCCAAGGATATTTACAGCGGTTCATTTCAATCAAAGATCCGAAGTTATTATGAGATCTGTCTTTCACATATCATTCAGGTACGGGATGTGATTTACACAGCTGAACACATTTCCCTCCATTCCTATCAAACGTTTCGACTGTACGTAGTTAGCCTGAAGTTCCGGTAACTTCTCGAAGATACAGATCTAACATTTTGCTTGTCTACTTAGAGCGCAGGTAACGCGTGAAATAAATCAATTTTCTTCGCTACACGCAAAATTCCAGCAGATAATTTCGGACTGACTTTCCTTTCTCCTTTTAGCGATAAAAGGGACAATATTTCGAAGGAGTCATTTACAGCGTGTTCAAAAAGTAATTTCCAAAATACACACACCCGCGTAAGTAGTGTTGCTGTAGTGCTGAATCGCGCGTGGAAATCATTTCATTCAATCACAGGCAATGACTATATTATGATTCTTATCGTATTCCTGCGTGAAACGAAAGGTTATGTTTCTCACAATCGTATCATAATGTTACATAAACTTTATTGCATGGTTTTGCAGACACAACCTACTTGCAAATCATAGGAAGAAGGTTCCAATATCACTCATCCCAATGCAGGTATGCTAAATAAAGAATTCGAATCGATGCATTATTGTGACATAAGCGAAAGAGAAAAAAAAAAATATGAGTAAGCATGAAATGCATGTAAACAAAGACTGAAGAGAATCCTCCATGAAGGAAAATTAGATATGAATACATATACAATTTGAGAAAATCATCTCAAATCTCTTTAACAAAATGCATATATGGGGTAAGCAAAACAGCAACGAAAAAAGAGTGATCACAAAATGCTTTGCAGAATATCGTTTATGAAAGTACAGACAAGAAAAGAATGAGAATGCGACAGCATTCCGCCGTCATAAACGTTAAAAGATACATGCATATATAGCATCACTTGTTACAGTTCATGTACAATGCTCTCTGAGGTTGATTAAAATGATCTAAAAATTTATGCTTTGAGTTTCAGCTTCTTGTACAAATTAAATCACTGTGACAAATCAAGAGGGCTCTCATGAAAATGTGATGAAGAGTACTTTAAGACTGCGAGGAATTAGATAATTAAAATAATTGCTATAGTATACAAAACATACATTTTAAAGTATTTATATGATACTGGTATAAGACACCGTGATGAGGTAAGAAACGCTATTCACGTATAACCGCTGTGCATTTCATAGTGTGCATGTTTCACCTCACTTAAAACTTAGCGTTACAAACAGGCTCATATGAAAGCTATACATATGGTAATATGCGCGAACAGGCAACAGTTACAGAAAAATGTTGTTATGTGAGACGAAACACCAAAATCGGCATTGAATCTTACAAACAGCTTCAAAATTGATTTCAATCAATATGAATGGTGGCGTGTGTTCGTTTTCGACTCGTTATCTCATATTTGTTTGTTTTTTTGGCCTGTATAATCTAATCTTTCTTCTTCCCCGCCCATCACCCTTCAAATTCAAATTCAAATTCAAACTTCTTCCTCTTTCAAACCCTTCCTCTTAATCCTTCTGCTTTTTCAAATCATTTCATCTTGAAAACATTTTAAAGAGAAACCTTAACAAAGTACAAAGCTCGCAAATAGATTGACTTGCAGACGACACAATGTGAAAAATAAAGTCAGTCTTACAATGATTATCAGTTCTCCTTTAAATACGGTGAAACCACCTGCAGAGCAAGGACAATTTTGAATTTTAAAAAAAAATTCAAGGGACACCTGACCAGTAATAAGTTATGAAATAAGAATCTTCAGGATTTACACACGATCATAAAACTGTGTCACCGGTGACAATCATGAAAATGTATATGTTATAAGGCGATGAAAGCATTCCACACACGAAAGTCTCCCATGTCTTGCGAAAAATATTCACCCATTCTAATTTAAAAGATTAATCTATGGCATATTTTCCTGGAGTTGTGCAATGGATTAGCAATGATAACTGTTTAAACGGGAAGCCATATGTAGCAATGACCACTAATCTTCTTTTATCTCCACTTTATCATGCACATCCCCCCCCCCCCAAAAAAAAGGGGGTAGATTGTTAAATTATCTATGTGGGTTAGGGAGGTTATGAAAATTGTTATGTCAAAGTTTGTACGAAACTACGAGCTGCCATTTGTCGAAATATTTTTGTTGGAGATGGAAAATTAACGAGTGAAGGAATGAATGAATAGATGGATGGAATGAATGCATGAAAGGAATGAATGAATAGAATGGACAAAATAATGAATGAATGAATGAATGAAAGGAATGAATGAATAGAATGGACAAAACAATGAATAAATGAATGAATGAATGAATAGAGGAATGAATTTATGAATGAATGAATGAATAGATGGATGAATGAATAAATTTATGAATGAATGAATAGAATGGACAAAATAATGAATGACTGCGAATGAATAGATGAATGAATGAATGAATGAATGAATGAATATGGAATGAATGAATGATTGAGCAGTGGGTTCGAGTGAAGTGTCTCCCATTGCTTCCACCTTGTGAGGATCGCTGACATTAGATGTTTGTTTGATATTACGTAACACCTGACGCGAGAAACAACACAACGATTTATCTCATTGTGAATTAGCATCTAAAGCTTGTTTGATTTCTCTCAAAATCCTGCGCGATCATAATATAGGTATACACTCGCTTGGTATATTTTGTCACTTTCCTCGTCAGCAGAGTTTGTAAAGCACGTAGATGACGAGAAAATGTTAAAGTAAACAAAAAAAAAGATTTTATGGACCATGATGAAACACACTATGTAGAATCCCCACTTCCATCTAATGACCCACTTGTATCCACGCTTTTACCAATCATTTTCCAAATCGATTTCGCCATATTATAAATAAACTCGTTTTTCATCTATCTGTCGGTGTTGTTTCATCGCTTTTATTTAGCACATCATTTTCACTGAAGAATAAAAGAAAAGGTATCATCACAGAAAATTTCCACTATGTCTTCACGAACTGC
Source organism: Diadema setosum (assembly GCA_033980235.1). NCBI lineage: Eukaryota > Metazoa > Echinodermata > Echinoidea > Diadematoida > Diadematidae > Diadema > Diadema setosum. The sequence goes on along the minus strand of CM067072.1, from coordinate 7,880,285 downwards.
TTTCGGTGGCGACGGTTCAGCATTAGAGGTTACTCGAGGAGGAACGAGACCTATGGTACATCCAAGGTGGTACTAGGCTCGCCAAAACCAAGGAGGTGGTAAGAGATAAAACCCTCCTTGGTATCCATCCTATACAGCTTTATACCTCGCAGCTCTTCAGCTGGTCACAATCTGCCCTTTGGTGTGTGTGTATAGGCCTACATGTTCTTTCAAAAGTCTTCGGTATTACGTAAGACAAGCAAACCTTTTCCGTACTTACCCCCTCCCCATTCTTTTTTTTTTCCAGTCGTCAACAACGAAGCCATGATCAGGTGGAGGTCCACGTGACAAAACGTCATGTGTGTGTGTGTGTGTGTGTGTGTGTGTGTGTGTGAGAAAGCTTGTACATGACTAATGCCAGGTTATTTTGCACGCTATCGATGACCACTTCGCTTTCACGATATCGTGATTTCAAAGGAATTTTCAACGAATTATTTGATCAGAATTCGCTTCCAATTTACACCAGTCATCATCACACTTCGGTGCTTGGTCAGTTGGATTGTAGTAGATGGTAATAAGCCTGCTCTTATTGTCAGAAGCTCCAGAGATAATCACGTCATCGAAACCAATAGTTGTGGGAATAAGCCGTTGATTTACAAAGTCGTAAATAAAAGGGCAGAGAAAGAGATGTATTCTAACAGAGGTTATTATTATTAAGATCGCCTACTATACATTCTTGTTGGATCCATATAACTGCAAAATATGACATAAAATCGTTTCTAGTTTATATGAGTGCTACATTTTTCCTAATTGCATTTAGGATTGAGCCAATGCTGTTCGCATACGAGTTGTAGCTCATTGCGTAATTAATGACGTTTATGTTGTATCAGAAAAACTGTCATACTCATTGATTGAGCCCATCACGTGGTCAGAGGGGCTCTGATACAAAATTCAAAGCTGATGTCCAGTCCTCCAATGAACAATAGATAGTGTTGTTATAGTGTTATATATAATATGTTTATATATATTATATATATATATATATATATATATATATATATATATACAGCGCGAGAAGAAGAGCATTCGTGGACGTAGCTAGTGATCAACGTGCGTGTTTATTGCCGAGCTTTCGGTCTCGTTAGGACCTTCATCAGGGCTGTAATGATACAAAAATGACTCATTCATATGGCTGCACTCGTAACAATATAAATCTAACTAGCGTGAGTCTATAATGACTATGTAATCAACAATAAATTCGTAATTATATAACAGAATACTATAATGATATACATAATTATTTTCATATTATTGAATACATTTCAAACTCGTATTAGTTGAAATGAAGGTATATAACAAAAACGCCAATTCAGTATCTTCATATTGTGTGTTATATAACATATGACTATAATGATATAAAACTAAACATTTATGTTGTCGACAATAATACAGCATGTGGCAGCAGTGCAAGACGTAAATGGCTATATAAAATGCAGTACAGCAGCCACGCGTCGTCTTCTGGCTATCGAATAATAATAACATAAATAGTACAAATAATATAACACAACCATTCATATACATATTATAAACAAATTGTGAGAGGACAATATTAACAACTGATTTATTAGTATCGATTAACTATGTACATGTATCAAGATATATCTCTATGTTGAATTCAGATATTACCCAAATTGCTCTACTATGTTTCTATGCAGTGTTGTACTAGTATTCTGTACCCTTACACTGCAGCACATTTACCCACACTGTAATATATACTGGGGCATAGGCAGGAAGCAATAAAAGAGTCAAGGCAGGAAGGGGGAACAATAAACCCCCCATCACACAGGATTGACTTGTGTATTTATGGCATTAGGCCTGGATACTCACAGGTGAAACAAAGACCAGCTAGTCCCTTCATCTAATTTAAGTGTTCATTGACCTACATGGGGTCCGAAGTGAAACAAAGACTAGCTTGCCCCCTCATCTGAGCAGTCATTCCACGCCACATACTCACTAAGAGAAGCAGCCTGTCTTAAAACTCTCCACCTGCCTCGATTGTGGGAGACATGCAGCTTTCTACCAGAGAACTGTAAGTTTTGTACAATTACCATCTCTAAACTTTACTTACTTTATGTGCCACAAGACATTTATATGTTATGAATATATCTTTAGTATTGGCAAAGAATTTTATCAATGCGAGAGTTGTTTTCTAAGATATTCTCAGTTCCAAGGACTTGAATCGTGAGTAGTAATTGTCACAAGTGTATAATACTTTACACTCCATTGGTATATACAGAATATTATACAGAGTGCCTCCTGTACATACTTGTAGTTGTTCTCCTGTACATTATTTGATAATCACTGAGTAGAGTATTTGGGGGAATATATCTCCTTAATATAGTAGTTGCCAGTCGCAGGTATAGCGTAGAATATCAATTAAGTCACTTGTGTTCTGTATCCATTTCCTTGTATATTCACCAACTGTGTATTATATTAGGCGCATGGGTTAATCTTAGCTGCGTATGATACACCTTGTAGTGTATTATTAGTGCTGTGTAATAGTAATGCAGAGGAGAAATATGCAGTCGTCTATCATATCGATCACACATTTTTTTATACTGTAACATAATAATATAGTAGTTGCTCCCAAGAGTCACAAAGATGTCATTCGTTTTCTTTTATAGCATATCCTTGTAAATAGACTTCCAAGTCACGTGGATACTGCCTGTCTGGATGTATATCCACTAAAGGTAATTTGTTGATATTTTATCCCACTTGCTTCATTGTAAATATAATATGTGTTTTAACATTTCACATGTCAAGATATAATCGTGGTAACTTGTCTAGCTAAATGTACAAAAAAAAAAGGGGGGGGCCTCACAACGTTTTAGTGAGATATGTTTAGTAGTTATAATGTTTTGAAGTTTGCAATTGCATTGTATTCATTCGCTGCACAGTCATTTCCGCAGATTAATTCAACCAGAAGACAATTCTTATATTGATGTGCTGTATTTCACCTTAGTTAGTTTGTTAATTGTATTCACAGGAATGAATTCATTCCTCCCTCCACATTCTATGTAAATATAGCATGTACAGCAGCATTATGCTTGGTTTTCAAGCGATGCATTTCATTGAAAACGTGGTAATTCAGTATTGAGATCTGCTCAGTAATGAGTCTTTTATCATCATGACATTCCTATATTATTTTCCTTACACTCTTTTCACCTGGTATAATCATGACATTCATATATCATTTTCCTTATACTCTTTTCGCCTGGTATAGGACATCTACATGTACTCTCAGTGACGTGCACGCAGTGGTGCTGTGTTGGTTTTCTTTGTTTTATGTTAACTAATTTGTCGGTGGAAACATCGTAAATGTGTGAATAAACAAATCCACCCTTTTCTTTGTAAATTTAAACGAAAGTCATTGTTTTGTGTCTTCCTTTACACCTTCTCTTCAAGCGTCTGAACCAGGCATAAGGTAAATTTTGTGTATGTTTGGTGTTATGCTTGTAAGCCATTGAGTGGACACATTTGGTCCGTCACATAATTTTGGTGCCGAAACCCGGGAAGATTAGGCAAAGGGAGACACATTTGTTTATTTGTTATAGAAGATTAATAATTGTCCTGTCAGAGGCACAGTTTGTAACAGTTCATGTAATTTTAATAAAGAAAACGTCAGAAAACCAACACAGCATCCAACGATGGACTTCAATGGAACAACGGGCACCCCAGTACCACGTGACCTCCTGACTCCAGAGGGCGCACACTCGACGCTTGCTGAAACTCCGAGACGTCAATACAGTCCACTTCAGCCGGTGGTGACTCCCCTCCAGATGGCTGGCTTGGACCCGATGCCAGAACACACAGCTAATGCCAATGTTCAGTGTGTAACCTCGTACCAATTTAAAAATGTTTCTGTTTTCTCGGGTAACAATAAGCAGGGACCTAGGATCGAGGATTGGGTGAGAGACATGAGGCATCTCCTCCAGCTGAAAGGTTCTGTTATGCCTGCAATCTCCTTCAGCGACATCGTCAGGCATACCAGTGGTAGGGCGAGGGACCTGGTCCTCAACCTGGAGTGCCGTCAGGGCGAAATCCCAGCTTCGGAGACTGTCTTCACCGAACTACTGGAGGAGTATGGTGAGTCTTCCTTGACAATCTCTCCTATGGCAGCATTTTATGCTCGAGTACAGGTACCAAACGAGTCTCCCGCTGAGTACGCCATTGCCCTAGAAGCACTTCTGAGGAAAGCAGTGAACTGTGGGGCAAAAGTGGAAGTGAGTTCGAGGGACCAGATGCTGACCACACAATTCATGTGCGGTCTGCGGGACCGAACTGTCAAGAGCAGGCTGGCACCAATGAGACCCCGTGAAATGTCGTTCAAAGAGCTACGCCGAGAGCTGCAAATCATCAATGAGGAAATTCGGCAGATGAGGGATGGGAGTCCTGTTGGAGTTTTTCAGCATGAAGCAAAGCCCACACCAAAGCAGGAACCAGACCGAGTGAATGATTTGCTTGAGTCCATGCGTTGTCAGCTTGCCCAAATCCAACTCGCCCAGCAGCAACAACTGGAAACAGTAAGCAATCTGGTTGAAGGTCATGGTCATCTTGCGAACCGGATCGGGAGCCTGGAAAACCACATGGGAGCTCCTCGTAGGGAACCACTGACATGCTACAAGTGTGGCCAGCCAGGACATATAGCGAGAAGATGCCCTGTTCGTCCAAGCCCACAGCAGAACAAAGCTTTAAACATGTGAAATCCACAGAGGTAGGGCACTCTGTGGGTATAATGAAGCATAGCCCATTGGAAGACAGAGAAATGTCATTTGGACTAGGATCGCCCAAGGAACTGATTGGCCCAGTGAATAGTACTATGGTGTCCATTTGTGGCGAGGCTTGCCCCACATTACTCGACACGGGATCTCAGGTCACGACGATATCCTCAGATTTTGTCCAGGCCCACCCAGTCTTGAGGAAACGGGAAATCTACCACGCTAGTATCACTGTCCAAGGAGCAGGAGGGCAAGATGTTCCTTACGTGGGAATCATTGATATCGATGTCACTATACCAGAGCTAGACATAGAGCTTGTGTCCATCCCAGCGTTGGTGGTTCCAAGTAGGGTTGGTGAGGACAAAATGCCCTGTCTATTAGGAACCAATGTTCTACGTGCTTCTAGGGAAGAACTCCACAGGAGGCATGGCAGGTGTTTCATGACAAAGATTCAGGACTCCCCAGCGTGGTTTCTGGCCTGCAGGACATTGAATCAGGATGGTTTGGACCTGGCGGACAGGGATGGTACCATGGGGATCCTGCGCTATGTAGGGAGGAAGCCAATGACGATACCTCCTGGACATCAGTGTTTGATTTCAACAAAGGCCCCGAAGATTGTTGGAGACCGGACCTTGGTTGGGATTGTTGAAGAGTATGCCCCGCACCACAATCTTACGGTGGAGACTAGTTTGTGCCTGGTACAGAATCAGAAGCTCATCGTGGCTGTAGTGAATCAAACTGAGGAGACGGTCTTTTTGCCAAGAAATGCCCCGATTGCAAAGCTTGGAGTTGCAACCTTGGTTGATGGAGCTAGTTTGAATTGCTACAAGCAGTGCAATATAGTTGCTGAAGAGATCGATGGTGCCACAAAACCTGATGATGCTGGTCCGATCCCAGGACTACAGCTACCAAACACAGAAATTTCCGGAATGCAGAGGGAAATCTTGGAGAAGCTACTCTTGGAAAACAAAGATGTCTTCTCTACAGGACCACACGACTTTGGCCACACACACACAATAGCTCATGAAATACCACTCATTGACACAACCCCATTTCGCATGCCGTATCGAAGAATTCCCCCCACAGACTATGAGGAAGTGAAAGACCACTTGCAAGAGCTACAGGAAGCTGGAGTGATTCGACCTAGTAAAAGTCCATTTGCATCACCGATTGTCATTGTCCGCAAAAAGGATGGACAAATCCGGATGTGCGTTGACTACAGGAAGCTGAACTCGCGCACGGTACGTGATGCATACCCCATCCCAAGGATTGAGGAGTCACTTGATGCACTGGGAAAAGCAAAGTTCTTCTCTAGTCTAGACCTTATGTCAGGCTATCTTCAGGTAGAAATGAAAGAGGCAGATCAAGCCAAAACTGCCTTCACAACACCTCTGGGACTCTTTGAGTACACACGGATGCCTTTCGGGCTCATGAATGCGCCGGCGACCTTCCAACGCCTCATGAACACTGTCCTTGGAGATTTGAATTTGTCAGAGGTCATCATCTACCTTGACGACATAATAGTCTTCAGTGAGACGATTGAAGAACACATTGCAAGACTTCATCGCGTCTTCTCCCGACTTCGTGACCATGGTCTCAAGTTGAAGCCAAGCAAATGTCATTTGCTTGTTGAAGAAGTCAAGTATCTAGGTCATGTTGTCTCCAAGGATGGCATCAAGACAGACCCGGAGAAGATCGAGGTGGTGAAGACTTGGCCCATGCCCAAAACCACAAAGGATGTGCGCAGCTTCCTGGGATTCACAGGGTACTATCGGCGCTTCATTGAAAAGTATGCAGGTGTAGCCAAACCACTGTTTGAGATGCTGGGAGGGAAGCCGGGCTCTAAGAAGGCAAAACCCAAGCCCTTTGACTGGACAGCGGATTGTCAGAGTGCATTTGAAGAGCTGAAGCTTCGACTCACATCTGCTCCAATCTTGGCCTACCCAGATTTCACAAAAGCCTTCATCCTGCAAACAGATGCCTCGCTAGATGGATTTGGCGCTGTTCTTGCCCAGGAACAGGAAGGCAAGGAAAGGGTGATTGCCTTCGCAAGCAGGAGCCTCCAACAGGGTGAGCGCCACTATCCAGCACACAAGCTGGAGTTCAAGGCACTACACTGGGCTGCAACGGTGAAATTCCGGGACTATGTGTACGGACAACAGGTGGTTGCCATAACTGACAACAATCCACTCACATATGTTTTGAAGTCAGCCAAACTTGACGCACATGGACAGCGGTGGGTGAATGACCTGGCTCAGTGTAATTTGGAAATTGTATATCGCCCGGGCAAGGCAAATGACAATGCAGACAGCTTGTCAAGAATCCCGAGCGAGGAGGTCAAGCTGATGCTCGATCAGGTATCAAGGGAGCACCATCCAGTTCAGCTGAATTCAACGCAGGTAAATGACAAGACCCATGATCAAGATGAGCAAGTAGTCCAAGAAACAGGAGGGTCTCCAACCGCTTCTCCTGATGAACTAAGGGAGGCTCAAGCTATGGATGAGACGATCGCAAGAGTCAAGGAGTGGCTGGACAAGGGTCACAAACCAACCAGGCGTCAAGCTGGTAAGGAAGCCAACCACGTACGAAAGCTTCTGGGTAGGTGGAATCGGCTGGTCATGATCCAGGGGGTATTGCACTACAAGCTTGGGAACAGTGACAAGGATGCTTCCGTTCCTGTTATTCCAAGGCGCTTGAGGAACAAGGCCCTTTGGAATGCACACGACCGGATGGCGCACCTGGGTTATGAGCGTACGTTAAACCTTGTTAGAAGTCGCTGCTACTGGGTTGGTATGGCTTCAGATGTAAAGAGGCACCTACACCGATGCAAGAGATGCACCCTGAGGAAGATCGCTGAACCACAAGGAAAGACTCCCCTCACCAGCATTCGCACCTCTCGACCAATGGAACTTGTCTGTCTAGACTTTTTGAGCCTAGAAACATCTGGGGGAGGTATCGAAAACATACTTGTCTTGACTGATCACTTCACTCGCCATGCACAAGCCTTTCCGACTCGTGATCAAACCGCCTTGACTGTTGCTCAAACACTCTGGAGGAAATATATCACCCATTATGGCATCCCAGAGAGGATCCATTCTGATCAGGGAAAGTGCTTTGAGGCTGCAGTCATCCATGAGCTATGTGGTTTGCTGGGAATGACCAAGAGCAGGACGACACCCTACCATCCACAGGGAAATGGCATGACTGAGCGGTTTAACAGCACGCTCCTCAACATGCTGGGAACACTGCAGCCATCCCTAAAGTCCAATTGGAAGGAGCATGTAGAGACACTCACTCATGCATACAACTGCACGAAACATGCTTCAACTGGTTTCTCCCCATTTCATCTGTTATTTGGTAGGGAACCGAGGATACCCATAGACTTGTTACTTAACGAGGGGGAAAGGGACCAACATGTGGATGAAGCTGACTATGTGGCACACCTGCGGAGATCCTTGGAAGAGGCTCACAACCTCGCAGAGGCAAACGCGAAGGAGGCAAGAGCAAAACAAAAGGCGCACCATGACATAAGAGCTAGGCCCACTTCATTCTCAGCCGGGGACGTTGTCCTGGTGGCAAGAAAAGGCCAACGGGGGCGTCACAAGATAGGTGACAGATGGGAGGAGACCCCTTATGTCGTGATCAGCAAGATTGCTGATTCACCAGTCTATGTTGTCAGGCAACATGAAACAAACAAGGAGCGCACTCTCCACCAGGATATGCTCATCCACTGCACATTCTACCCCAGTGATGGTGACGAGGACTATGTCGAAGAGAGAGGAGACAGTGATGCTGACGACGAGACGAGCTCTACCTCATCCGACGCATGTTCTGCCACCCAATCCTCATAGTCCGGCCCCTTTATATACATACACATTGATAAACTGAAGGTCTTTGCTCCGTTACTACCTTAACATATTCCTATATTGCCAGGGACGGCAATTATTTAGCCGGTGGTGAATGTGAGAGGACAATATTAACAACTGATTTATTAGTATCGATTAACTATGTACATGTATCAAGATATATCTCTATGTTGAATTCAGATATTACCCAAATTGCTCTACTATGTTTCTATGCAGTGTTGTACTAGTATTCTGTACCCTTACACTGCAGCACATTTACCCACACTGTAATATATACTGGGGCATAGGCAGGAAGCAATAAAAGAGTCAAGGCAGGAAGGGGGAACAATAAACCCCCCATCACACAGGATTGACTTGTGTATTTATGGCATTAGGCCTGGATACTCACAGGTGAAACAAAGACCAGCTAGTCCCTTCATCTAATTTAAGTGTTCATTGACCTACATGGGGTCCGAAGTGAAACAAAGACTAGCTTGCCCCCTCATCTGAGCAGTCATTCCACGCCACATACTCACTAAGAGAAGCAGCCTGTCTTAAAACTCTCCACCTGCCTCGATTGTGGGAGACATGCAGCTTTCTACCAGAGAACTGTAAGTTTTGTACAATTACCATCTCTAAACTTTACTTACTTTATGTGCCACAAGACATTTATATGTTATGAATATATCTTTAGTATTGGCAAAGAATTTTATCAATGCGAGAGTTGTTTTCTAAGATATTCTCAGTTCCAAGGACTTGAATCGTGAGTAGTAATTGTCACAAGTGTATAATACTTTACACTCCATTGGTATATACAGAATATTATACAGAGTGCCTCCTGTACATACTTGTAGTTGTTCTCCTGTACATTATTTGATAATCACTGAGTAGAGTATTTGGGGGAATATATCTCCTTAATATAGTAGTTGCCAGTCGCAGGTATAGCGTAGAATATCAATTAAGTCACTTGTGTTCTGTATCCATTTCCTTGTATATTCACCAACTGTGTATTATATTAGGCGCATGGATTAATCTTAGCTGCGTATGATACACCTTGTAGTGTATTATTAGTGCTGTGTAATAGTAATGCAGAGGAGAAATATGCAGTCGTCTATCATATCGATCACACATTTTTTATACTGTAACATAATAATATAGTAGTTGCTCCCAAGAGTCACAAAGATGTCATTCGTTTTCTTTTATAGCATATCCTTGTAAATAGACTTCCAAGTCACGTGGATACTGCCTGTCTGGATGTATATCCACTAAAGGTAATTTGTTGATATTTTATCCCACTTGCTTCATTGTAAATATAATATGTGTTTTAACATTTCACATGTCAAGATATAATCGTGGTAACTTGTCTAGCTAAATGTACAAAAAAAAAAGGGGGGGGGGGGGCCTCACAACGTTTTAGTGAGATATGTTTAGTAGTTATAATGTTTTGAAGTTTGCAATTGCATTGTATTCATTCGCTGCACAGTCATTTCCGCAGATTAATTCAACCAGAAGACAATTCTTATATTGATGTGCTGTATTTCACCTTAGTTAGTTTGTTAATTGTATTCACAGGAATGAATTCATTCCTCCCTCCACATTCTATGTAAATATAGCATGTACAGCAGCATTATGCTTGGTTTTCAAGCGATGCATTTCATTGAAAACGTGGTAATTCAGTATTGAGATCTGCTCAGTAATGAGTCTTTTATCATCATGACATTCCTATATTATTTTCCTTACACTCTTTTCACCTGGTATAATCATGACATTCATATATCATTTTCCTTATACTCTTTTCGCCTGGTATAGGACATCTACATGTACTCTCAGTGACGTGCACGCAGTGGTGCTGTGTTGGTTTTCTTTGTTTTATGTTAACTAATTTGTCGGTGGAAACATCGTAAATGTGTGAATAAACAAATCCACCCTTTTCTTTGTAAATTTAAACGAAAGTCATTGTTTTGTGTCTTCCTTTACACCTTCTCTTCAAGCGTCTGAACCAGGCATAAGGTAAATTTTGTGTATGTTTGGTGTTATGCTTGTAAGCCATTGAGTGGACACATTTGGTCCGTCACAAAATGATATAACGTAATAACAGAATATTACATAAGGTATAAAATGTGAACAATTCACATAATAAAATAAGGGTTTACCTTATTAATGGCGGATATACATAATGAAGGAGCTACACTGGTGCTATACATGGTCGGGACCCCTTCTCGCACTCTCTCTCTCTCACTCTCTCTCTCTTTCTCTCTATATATACATGATTTTATATATATTTCTCTTGACATGTACTTCCAGTATCATACAGCATTTTCGTTACGAATTGCAATAATTTCGTTCACCTTGTAGAGGCTCTTTGGCTTGTGTACTTGGTTTTATTTGGATGAAAAACTGAAATTTCTCTTTCAATTTTTGAAACATACTCAATTTTCGAGCAGTGAAGTAGTCTGATATCAAACTCCACAACTCATGAAAGTCAATTTCCAAACACTGACATACTCAATTTGCATCGCATTACAGCTGATATCACAGTCTTTGACCATGGTTTTCTGAAGAGAGGTGATTTACAATACGACAAAATTTCATGTTATAATATGGTCCTTTATGACAAGAATTCACAACTACGTCATCATACTATACATGTATTAGTAATTACATGAACATTGCGCAACTAACGATAAATCATAGATAATATATACACGTGTAACCATCAGTGTGTTATTAGCCAAAGTATCTGATTGAAAAGCCAAAACTCAGTTCTTTAGTTAGACAGGAAAAATTATAAGAAAACAGCCGTTACAATCATCTGAAAATGAAGTCATTTTGTAGTGTCAGTGTAAGACAAAGCAAATCTCAATGACAATATATGAAATGTTCAGTTTTTGAAACACTATACCAATATCTACGCAGACGACCGTATATCTTGCCACGATATTAATGTCTTTCTCGGTCACCGATAGAGATGATATTAGTGCTTTATTATGTTTTATAGAATTGCATGTGCCTTTAAAAGGCGAATAGACAACAAGAGCTCATGAGGAGGAGGCTGGGTAGTAAAATGCCACAAGAAGAGACAAAGGTACCTGGACCACCTCGGGACCATTGACTTCAAAGTTCATTGCTTTTGCATAATATGGTAAACTTGCCCCCGGGTTTGAGGGATTTAGCTCATGTAAACAACCCTAGAAGAATAACGATGATCGATAAACAAGGATTCAAGTTTCGGCGGGTTCGGCTTGGCCATTCTTTGACGGCGTGCTCGACGGAGGGAGCAAAATTTACGGCTGTATAAATCCCCCCTGTTCGTGGGATTACGTAACGGCCAGGTTCATTGTCGCGACTCTGTAACTATCAGTGGGCAGAAAGGATCTCGAGCAGCCTATTACTGCTCCCATGTTTTCAGCCGAGTTCCCGGTTGCACAATAAGTAAACTTCAAATGAACCGTCATCTTCACACATTGTGTGTGTGTGTGTGTGTGTGTGTGTGTGTGTGTGTGCGTGTGTGTGTGTGTGTTTTGCGTGGGTTTGAGTGACAGGAGGAAAACAATGATATGACATTTGGACACAACTACTTAAAGGAATCATTTAGTTTTCGTTGAGATTTAACTTCAAGTTTTTATCATGTTTTGGTGAGAAACCTCTCATGAAATATGAAAGAGCATGTAATTCCATGAGGATTTCAACGTTTATTTGATGAAAATTGATTTTGAAATGGCTGAGATATCCAAAACAGACTGATCCTAATAAAATGTGGGACCCACATTTTATTACAATCGTTTTGTTTTACTTTGTTTTTGGATGTTTCAGCTATTCCAAACCTGAATTTCATTAAATAAACTTTGAATTCCTCTTAAATGGTATGGTCTGTACTATTTCATAAGTGTTTTCTTGGTATCTCACAAAAAAGTTCAAGCCCAATTTTCATCTCCACCAATACTGTACCATCCAACATGGATGTTCCTAAGCCCTTGGATCTACTGGGAATGATCTCAAGACATTGCAAACAAGCGGAGAAAACTTTGAATACATTCTGGTCAGAGGACGTTCGCACATCTCTCTTGGTGAGACACCACTGTGTTTCTCTCTCACAAATTTAGAAAAAAAAATGACCTCAGAGGACCGAGGAAAGTCTCGGCGATATATATAGTACCTCCTGGCTTTATATTTATCCCTCCCCCTTCCTTCTAACGCTAGGTGATGCTGTAATACTTCTATAGGGGTTGTAGTGCTGTCATGTGTATGAATAGAGTTAGTAGCCTGTATAATCCTTTCTATTGACGCAGGACCGCGTGGTCTATCAGTGATGGCAAATGCAAACCACATAAACTAAAAACGGAAAGCCAAGAATGAACTTGACCAATCACGTTCTTGTCGTTTTCTGTGGGTGAATAATATTTATAGTTGTACCCAATACATGATCAGCATTCAATTTGCAAACAAACATTCAACACTTTTTCCCCCCAAGAATTTTCTTTCATATCTTTTATTGGTAAATTTATACAGTACAAGTAATATGTTTTTGCGTGTCCTCCTCATGGGAAGATGTCTGTCTGTGCCAAAATATTGGAGAAGAACCAAAATTAGTGACAGTTTGTATACAGAACAAATGGAAAGCTGCTCATCAGCAGTATCATACTCAGTTGCCAACTTGCCTCACTTTCTTCAACTTTTACAATTTACACGCTCTTTGTGATTAGTTTATGTCGGATATTTCTCAGTGATTTACTGATCTGCTTCTCTGATTTTTCTGCTTTCATACCTTTATAGCAAAGGAGTGCTAGGTTGGTCTTGTCCTTTGATGAAGATTCATTTTCAATCTTGTTAGACGCTTGAAGGAAGATGTCATCTTTAACTAATCTATAATTTCAAATGTGATCCTAAATGCATGATACGTTGCAGCATCGTTTTGTGGAAAAGAAGATCGAAGCTTTGTAATGCAATTGATGAGGTTCAGAATCATTCTTACCTTTTTGGTCTGATCTTGATGAGGATCAAACCTTTTTTTTTTCCGTTTGATACCTTTCACCACATCAAAGTCACTTTGAACATGGTGAAAATTTTTCTTTATATTCTCATTCAATTCTAATCATTGCTTATTGCCCTTATGTGCCTATTACGGTCAAAAAACATTAATTTTGCTCCTCGAAAATTGCTCCCATGAAATATCTGCACGCTAAGCTAAACATAACTTCTATCCACAAACATAACCCTAACCCTAACCCTAACCCTAATCCTTACATCATACTAAACCTAAAACCCTAGCACAACCCTAACCCTAACCTATAAGTCCTTGGAGAAAAAATGACCGGAGCAATCATTGTCGCAGGAGCAAATTTCGTGTCACCGTCTACAACCCTTTGACTATTTTGAATCAGAACGGAAGTTTGCATACCCTTCGGAAATTTTGCATAATCTGTTTTTTTTTTCTAAACAACCTGTAGTACATCTACCCTGTAACTGGTAGATACGCGATTAAGACATTTTAAGAGATCTGCACACAGACATGCACACATACACACACTCACAAAATATTAATGTAAATTACACGCGCTATCACTGACATTTTTTTTTACCTCCATCGTTTCATAGCTTCATAACTTTTTTTTCCCCCCACGAGAATATCTATATCAGTTACAAATGCGTAGAAAAAACTACAACAAACAAACACAAGAGACACATGAGAGCAGGTCTCCGTTACTTATGCACTACCAGGATGATAGTACTTCTTTCATTCTGCGGCACTGAATAGACCATTAGGACAAATGTTTCATCAATGGTAATTTTAGATTTTACGGAGGATTATTCTTCGGCAGTTATGCTACTTTCAGCAAAAGAAAAAAACCAAGACAGACACTTCAGCATCACAACAGAGGAGGAGGAGAAGGAGGAGGGGGAGGAGGAAGAAGAAGAAGAAAAAGAAGAAGTAGAGAAAAAAAAAAACCCTCTTGACTTGCAGAAAGACTATTTGACGGCTGTCTATTTAACCAATGCTTTTAAGGCCGAAATTATAGGTCTTAAGGACACATTACGGCCAGTAAAGTCCTTCCGGTAAACATCTCTGCACATTAGCTCTGCTCTTTATTTCAATAAAGGATTTTTAAAGGTCTGGTGCAACCCCTTTTACGAGCGCCCATTATAATTTTCACCTTATTGATTGATCGAGCTTTCATTTTCTATTTCAACTTAGGTGTAGTTTTGCTGTAGACATGGGCCCACGTGAAAAAACACATATGTACACACAATTTTGTAACTCCATGAATATTTGAACTAGGGGGCTAGAAAATAAAGATATATATTTAAGTAAGGAAATTAAAACATAAAAATGATTGTAGATGAGAAAGTAATTAATAGATAAACTGAAAAATCATTTGATAAATAGATGAGAGGAATAGATAAGAAATTCGTGAATAACAAATAATCTAATTCAATGAATAAATAATGAAAAAATAAAACAAATGAGAAATGTTACCCGCAAAGGGAATAACAAATAATTTAATTCATTGAATGAATAATGAAAAAATAAAACAAATGAGAAATGTTGCCCACAAATTTGGAAAACATAGAGATTGATATTTTGATTTGGTATGATTTCACCTCACTTCGTTTATGCATTCTCAAGTAAAAAAAAAAAAAAAAGAGAGGACAGAAACATACAAAAACTCACATGCATACATAGTTATTTCGAAAGATACAAAGAACAAACTCGTACATGATCATTATCCTATATAAGTGCCGATTAAGTTAACTCCCAAGCTAAATAATTATCAGAAACGTCGTAAGATTACAACAAATAATCTTATTAATTTGCAAAACATTTTAAAAGATATTAATTGGTCTTTTGTATGCAATAGTACCGATCTTGATTTATCTTATGATTATTTCTTGAAAACTATCACTTCTAAAATTGATGAATATATTCCGTTTTGTACGAGGAAAAGTACTTACAAAAGAACGCAAAGACTCCCGTGGATAACCCAATCTCTTCTAAGATCGATTAATTAGAAAACATAATTTGTTTTATAAGTAAAGAAGCAACCCCACTTATAAAAATCAACAAAAATGTGTGAATTATAGAAGCACGCTCACCAATTCATTGCGTTTACAATAGAGGAAATTTTATGTTAGCCAGCTAATTAAATATAAAGATGATATCAAAAATATTTTGAAAACAATAGAAAATATTATGAATGATGTATCTAGTATTTCAGAAGTACGATTAATGATTTTTTTTTTTTTTGCATTGATTGGGAAAAATTATCACAAAAATCCCTGTTTCTAGTAAAGTGTTTCATGATTTTTTTAGACATACCTAATCCCAAAACTATATTTTTAGATCCCACATGTAGTGGAGAAGTTAATAATATTGTTTAAAATGTGAAAGAAGGGAAAAGCTCGGATTGTGATGGAATCGATTATCTTGTTGAAAACTATAGTTTCTCAAATAATAGATTCCTTAGTACACATTATTGATTTATTGTTTATGACTGGACTTGTACTAAATAAGATGAAGACTGCAAAAGTTATACCTATGTATAAAAAAAGGAAAAAATGATGTCAATAATTACAGACCAATATCGTTATTAACTTTTATTTCTAAAGTATCCGAATCGTGAAATTTTTTAACATGAGTAATATATTTACGAATTTTCAATTTGGATTTAGATACAATTTAGATACGATTAACCAACATATACTTCCTTCTAAATTATCCCATTACGGTATACGTGGAAAAGCGTTGCAATGGTTCGCGAGTTATTTATCTAACAGATTTCAATATGTACATGTTAATGGTTTTGATTCTTCAAAGTGGAAAAAATGAATGTGGTGTTCCACATGGAAGTTTGTTAGGCCCACTGTTATTCATAGCTGAAATTAATGATTTTTTTAAGGTTTTCAGATTAATTCTCATTTATGTTATTTGCGGAAGATTCCATTTTTTCAATACCCTCCCCCTGACCCTAATATTTTGATTAGTACAGTCAAATATTACATGAATACATAAACTTTAAAAGTATTTGCTTTCAACATACACCAGTTAATTGCGTTTATGAAAAATCCTCCATTAAAAAAAAAAAAATCATAAATCCAAAATATATAGGTATACTGTCTATAGTATGCTTGTATTATCAGCATCATACATCAATGAGCAAATGTCCAATGGTATAATGAATTTAATATGAATATACTTTACTGTACAACATATTGGTGTTGTCGTTGTTTTCATTCCAGTGTTCAACGTCTTACAAGCTTTGCCTTTTAGCACTTGTTTAGTGGAACACTGTTTTCCGTCGCCATGATTTCTTACTTTTTTTGTTACCATGACAAAGTGTGCATTGTTTCTTTTTTTTTTAATAATATCATTCGTGCATCATATACTTTATTGTTGTATTCGAAGAAACTGTGCTTATCAGATGAATGAAAGACGAATCGACAACTTGCATTGCTTTGAATCATGTTTTCTTTTTATTCTTTGATGGAAATGAATAAAACTATTGAATTGAATTGAAAACATACCAGCACAAAAAAGACAAAGAATATTTGATAAGATGAACCTTCTCGTTGGCTGTTTCTGTGTATGCAAATCAAAATGTTTCATTGTAGGTATGCCTAAATTCTAGAAATGTGCAATGTATAATAATGCATTCTACGCTATGATCCAAACTTCCCAAGCCCGGGGGAGGGGGGGGGGGGGGGGGTGATAGCACAGGCCGCCATTCACAGCACATAATATGATTATTGTTATGTCATGATGGGCATGTCTATTATGACGAAATAATATTGTCATGATGATGAGAGTTTGATGAAAAACTTGTCTCAGACTATCTCAGCTTCCCCTGTGTCTTGATGCCATGAATAAGGTTCATTTCTAGTGAACATCACTTGGCAATTTTTATCCCTGACAATATCCTCTACCATTTCGCCATTTTAGTCGAACTTCATTTGGTTTACGACCGTATTGTATCCACAGTTCCATTTCATTTGATTTTCTTTCTTAATCTTCTCGATCTTTTGCCAGTGTGACCACGCCTATTTTTTCATTTCATTTTATTTATTTTTTCCATCTGCAACAGAACTTGTAGTTACATTTTCCTTCCACATAAAATATAGATACATATATTATGTCAGTATTATAAAATATGATAAATGGAATTTATGGATATACAAATAAGGTGAAAAAGAAACAGCACACACACACACAAAAAAAAACATTCTGAAGTTAAGAAAATGCAGGAGATGGGGAGGAATTCTGAAGAAGCAAAGCTTGTATAGGGTGCATTCCCCCCAAACATATGGTAACATCTTATATCATTGATCTTCTACTTAGCACATGAGACTAAATTTACAAAAGAATTACAAAAACTACAAATAAAATGGACTGCAATTGCGTACATACAAAATAATGCATAGTTACACTGTTGAATATTCATGGCATGAAAACATGAGAATGGCTTTAATGGCACTAATAGAACGTGGGTGTGCTTTTTAACATCCCACCATTATTCATCCTTTTCCCTCAAGGCTTCAAACAATGAGGACTAGTTAGAAAGCGAAGTTGAGCTTCACACCACGCTTCATAATATAGACGATGCGTGTCTATCACGCTATTACCATGAATGAGAATGATTGGACCAACTACGATAGGCCTAATACTGCTACTCCATTTAGTGGTAGTGTTAGTTACAGAAATAACAGTAAACATTTAAAAAAAATGACAATAAGATTAATGATAACAATAATGATAATAATAATGACTTTTATTGTCAGTTATCATCATCATCATCATCATCATCTTCATCATCATCATCATCATCATATCCATCGTCATCTGTATATAGTATCATAGTACTGCCCTCGTTCAGAAATATACACTTGTGTTAAGCTCATACTATCGTTTTTATCTAGCAAATCTATCTATCTATCGAAGTTCAAAGTTCAAGTTCAAATTTATTTTCATTTTCATCAAATAAAAAAAAAGTTATAGTACACAATGTATAAGCAGAACATATTTTTAATAATTGCAAAAACGTAGATTAACAAAATACATGTGATAATGAGTAAAAAAATGCAAAAAAAAAAGGACAGTTGTCTTTTTTTTTTTAGATATGTCATATGCATACTTCAAATTTAAATGAGGATGGGAATGGAAAAGGGTCCCACTAAAAAGCAAAGCTTGTACGATATGGGACCCTCAATCTTTTTATCTACTATCTATCATCTATTCATCTATCTAACAATATCTATCTATGTATCTATCTATCTATCCATCCATCTATCTATCTATCTATCCATCTATATTTGGATTATTTATATCTGTATGCGTGTATGTGTGCACGCGTGTCGTGTGTGTGCGTGTAATGTGACGGCAAGAAGGGATTCGTGTTTAGCAATGTACATTGTATAACGTCAACCTACGAGAACTCTGGTGTCACGCGATTGATACCATGATGCGGATGAGCCAGATGTCTCCCACTTTTATGGTCCCTTCTTGTTTTTTATATGTTTCAGAATACTTCTTCCTCTTTGCTTATTTTATATCATTGCTCTGTTCTTCATCAGCTTCCAGTATAGCACGTTATTCTCGATTTTGGAAGTCACACGTTTACAGATAGGTAGGCCCTATACGCAACGATTGTCAGAGGTATCGGACAAAAATAGAAACTCTTCTGTATGCCATTTTGCTGTCATGTTTTACTTTCCATGATATCATGTTCGTTGAATGTGTTCACAGAGAGTACAGTCTGTCATGAATCTTAATGTCCCAAGTTCGTGTTGATGAGAAATCACCAAAACTAAAACTGAAAATTTGCCACCTCCATTTTTTTTTACGAGTCTGACAGATTCTGATTCACCTCCTCTTGCGTTGAGAACAGCTGATTTCCTGTTTTTGTGCGAATCACATGTATTTCAGTATCTATTATCTGGCCCTAGCAACAAAACGTTCCTAAATGGGCCACAGTGATACCACGCTGACCTGCAATCGGCGACAGAATTACGAGGAAACACCCTACGCTTCAGTCGGCGGGGTCGCCAAACTTTCACCCTGTTGTCAACGAACTTTCTGCCGCAACGTTCAGTTGCTTGCTATTGTGTGTTCTTCGTTGTACATTGTTTGTAATCTCTTCGTCCCTTGTCACCATGACTATATGATACATATATGTCGTCTAACCAGAAAGAGTAGGACTTTCCCTGTTTAGCTGAGATTAACACCAACCTAAATACAACGTCATAAAGTTCTGTATAAACGTGCAATATTGTGCCTCATGACATGCAGAAATCCATTAAGTCCACAATCGTGGAAAAAAGCTGCAGTATGGTTCAAATGTCACCCTGATGGGATTTCTGTAGAAAGAGGAGGAATTCAAAGTGAAAGTTTGCTCTCTCTGTAAAATTACACCATTTCGCTATTGGTTCTTCAAAGCGAAAATCTGCTTTGGATATCACCGAGTAGAGCATGTGAAAGATGAAGAATAAATATTGTTCCTTGTTGTTCAAAAGACATTGTTTTTCGATATTTTCCCGGTTTTCATACTCATGTCACAATGTGACTATAAAGCTGATTAGGCTATAGCTCAGAAAGTGTGAGTCTGTGCATCTAAATAATGACAGTTATTAGGTGATGAACTGTTGGCCTATAGTGGTCTGTCCAAAATCCGGTTTGCTTTCACCTGAAGAGTGTTAAAGGGATGGTGCAGTATTGGTGGGGATGAGAAATGGGCTTTTGACTTTTTGTGAGATACCAAGAAACCACTTATGAAATGGTACAGAGCATACCATTCTAAGAGGAATTCAAAGTTTATTTGATGGAAATCAGTTTTGGAATGGCTGAGACCTCCAAAAACGAAGTAAAACAAAGCGATCGTAATAAAGGACGGGTCCCACCTCTTATTAGGATTGCTCCGTTTTGGGTGTCTCAGCCATTTCAAAACAAATTTTCATCAAATAGACGTGGAATTCCTCTTAGAATTACATGCTCTTTCATATTTCATAAGAAGTTTCTCATTATCTCACCCAAAAATGTTAGAAACCTGAAGTTAGGTCTCAACCAAAACTATACAATCCCTTTAAGAGCACAACGTCAATGTATAGTTGACATCATTCTGTTGCATTTTTCAGATGTGCGTATAATGACAATACTTATTCAATGAAAATACATGCTCTGTCTCTATCTCTCTCACACACACAGCTCACAGCTTGTATGACATATATATATATATATATATATATATATATATATATATATATATATATATATAATATGTATAAATCAGTGCATCAAATAAATCCTCGCTGCGCGTCAGTTCAATTTCATCAAATGTGAGATAATGTTATGAAGATGATTACAACTATAATGGTATTTGAATTATTTTGAGTTCATAGTTGCATGAGAAAGAGATTCCTCATTTTTCATTCATTTTCCTCTTTCATGTATTGTATTGTAACATTATTTGGGGAAATTGTGCCAATTATCTACTTAAACGTATTTATGTTCTTCAAAAACTTGCAATCAGAATTATTACAAAATCTCAACCCTTAACTCATACACAGCCCATCTTTAAAAAGTTTAGGTTATTACAGTGTATGATATTAATAAATTTGCTGTTTGTATTTTTATGTACTCTTATCTTAATAATATTTTCCCCAAATTTCTCAGTAATTATTTTACTTTTACTCAGGCTAGAAATGCATACAATACTCGGCAATTTTATCATTTGTATATCCCAAATTATAGATATAATCACTCCAGACGAACAATATGTTATGCTGGTCCTTCTTTATGGAATGCTTTGCCATAACAAATGACTTAAAGTGTATCAACAGTCTGAATTTATTTAAGAAAAGATGTAAAATACGTTTATTAAGTCAATAATTTTTCTGCTTTTGTATGATTTTTAATCAAATTATTATGTATAATGATTCACATATTATGTTAACTTGCCTTGTTGTTTTGTCCCTTGTCAGTTTTGTACTTTGTAATGTCTTCTGTTTAAGTTTTTATGATGTGTGTTTTGTCTTGTCAATGTATAATTGAATGTATATTTCTTGGGGATTGACCTTGAAAGGCTGGTTTAAGCCTATGTTGATTCCTCCACTTCTCTTGATATAACGCCTATGTTTTGTACGTTTTTTTTATTTTGCCTTTATGATGTCCTTTGTTTGCTGTCATGTACAATGTAATTGCCTCTTTTATCAGATTTGTGGAAATAAATTGAATTGAATTGAATTGAATCTCTCATTTTGATAACTTCTTGTGTCTTTATTTAATATACTTATTACCTCCGCCATGAAGGTTGTGTTTTTACAGGCGTTTGTTTGTTTATTTGTTTGTTTGTCTATTTGGAGAACTTCATAACTCAAAAAGCCATTCGCGGATATAGATGAAATTTCAATAAATTGATAAAAATTGATAATGAAATAGATAACATATTATCAAATACTGGTAGTGATTCTTTATCATTGGGAAATATGGCCATTTTCGGCATGTTTATAATAAAACACCACAAAATATAGCCAGATAACTTAACATTGCCATCACTCTTTTGTATATGTTATGATAGTGACCGTTAATCAGTTTTGATTATATGCAGTGGGAAGTACCAATAAGGGTGGAAATGAGTTGCTCGGCTCCCCGACGGTGCTTTTCTACCAACAAACAAACAAACAAACAAACAAACAAACAAACAAACAAACAAAAAGTTACTAGAGGTGATTATGTATTACAATACATAACACATTCTTCACATAAGAGACCCCCATTTTAAGATTAGTCTATATGTGCAAAACACGCATGAATCACAGGTAAACGCATGTATACATAGTATTTCATCATTGATGTGACAGAATCATGAGAAAACTGATTTTTTAAATGTTTTATTAAAATCAATTCAAATGAAGAAGATTTACATGCGATTATAAATGATTGGAAAATTATGACAAAAACAACAACTGCAAAGAAGAAAAAGATGAAGAAGAAGACAAAAAGGCAGCAAAATATATTGTTTTACAGTCAAGCCACCAAAAGGACCAGAGAGGGGCAGCCCGGGACAACATCGACGACACCAAAGATACACCCCCTCCCCCCCCCCCCCCCCCTTTCGAGCGGCTAAAACTGAAATATTGCAATGTCCGTCAAATCTTGCTATATCACATTACTCTTAGCTCCTTGTCAGATCTTCAGTATACTTAATGTTGTTCATGGGTACCATTAAATTGAAGAATCGAAGAGAGAAAATCACATCAGTCAAATCACATTAAACGTCATAATATATGAGAAGAATAGATGCGTCATCTAACACTGGAAGAAGAAAATTACTGCAATTATCAAAATCTAATCTATTGTTGCCATTTTGTATAAGTATTTGATGAAAAGCAGGCATTTGGTTTCTGTTGGTTTTAATGTATATCGAGTTTAACGCATACAATGGTAAAATTAATACTGGTCATGATGGTAGATTGGTGGGCTCAAATTGTCGTCTAATCACTGTGTATGACACCAACCTGTAGAAAATTAGAGGAATGAAATATATAAATAACAACAAAAAAAAATAGCGAAAGAAAAGCTTCATCCTTCATCCATCGCATGGATATACATGTAGGTATTCTGACTTAAAGAGAGGGAAGTGACAACGTGCGTAAAAATGGAAATAGTTTTGATGGGGTTATCTCACGCAGATTACATTATCGTATGTTTAAACTATACAACCGTTGGAAAGCGTGAGAAATGAAAAATCGTTGCAACTTTGCAGCCAGAGATCGAGAGGGTACTCAACTGCCCCAGTTTCGAAGGTCATCAAAATTAATCAAAAAGAAATTGCGTTGTGGTTGAATAAGGATGGGAAGCTTCAAGCAAGTTTATATGAGCAAACTCTGGACAGTAGACACTCCGCTATACCTTTCATCCTCTATCGCGATGGGTAACTTTATGGACTAAAAAAAAAAAAGAATAATACAAAGCGGTACTATCTGTTCTAACAGTCATCCATTTTGTAAAGTTATGCAAAGAAGGAAAGTTATACTTCTTGTGCACACCTGCTTTAAATTCAGTGTTCTTTTGTTTTCAAGACAATATTTTTCATTAAGATATTTTGTTCAGTTCAATTCTATTTTTGTTATTAGAGTAACTGTGTTTGCAGGTACAGCTATTACACACACAGGCAACGCAAACAGAGTGTTCGTGTTCGTATAGCTTTTTCAAGACATATTCATTCATCAAGAATTGAATGGAGTCGTCCCAGTTTTGGAGGCCATCAAAAACAATTAGATATCTGGTTATGATTGATTATAAGGATGGAAAGTTAAAAACGAAGTTTGCAACACTACGCAAAAAAGGCCAACCAGTTCGACACTAGGCAAACAATAAGACCCATGAGCTTGACACAAGGCAAATAAGGCCCATGAGTCCGACACAATAAGACAAACAAGGCCCATGAGTCCGACACTGGGCAAACAAGGCCCACGGAAACGACAAGCCCTGCAATGTAATGTCTGTCTCGTGGGCCTTTTTGCCACAGTGTCGGGACTCGTGGGCCTTGTTTATCTTATTATATCGGACTCATGGGCCTTATTTGCCGAGTGTCTAGCTGGTGGACTGTAGGACCATAGCTCTTGGGCCTATTTTTACCTAATAAGAGTTCGTGGGCCTTGCTCACTTTATGTCTGTAGCTCGTGGGCTGTATGACTCGTGAGCTGTATGACTCGGTGTCGACTCGTGACTTGCACCCACTGACCTTAGACCATCGAAAACTACATGACAATTAGGCCTATGTATATAAAAGCATTACGTTCTTGGCAGTCCTGTATTCTGTTTCATTGTTGTTGTTGTTTTTTTTCCATCATTGTCAATATGATTTTCTGTTGCACACAGTATTCATGGAACGGTTTGTGACATTGTTTTAACCTGTATAGACTGATCTTAGTGGTATGCATGGGTCCACAGTTTGTCTCTGTTATTCCATTCTTGTTAGGCCTATATATTTCCGCGACTTAGGGGCATTTCGCACGTCGGATATTGAAAATCAATGCTAGGTTAAATCCTTGAAATAATATGCAATTCCGTTGTAAATTCCCCATACAATGTTATTTAATGACGACTTCCTGATGTTTTTGCATGCAAGAGTTAGGTGTATAGCTTGTCAGAGTACAAACATAAAAGACAAAACAAAATAAAATAAACAATAGTCATGGGGTTTGATTTAATGATGATGGGGAAAGAAACCGATATGCTTATCCGCGCGCGTTACAAAGCACGAATGACTTATCTCGTCCTTCTGAGCTTTGTTCTACCTAATCAATGCCATTGCCATTGCTGAGGATTCGTGATAACTCAACGATCCTATCAGGACTAGGAAGTCAAGTAGGCAAAGAGATTAATTATATTATCATCATCAACGTTCCAAACATGCCGTCTTATCGGTAATTACGTGTTACTATATCTCAGCAAATAATACGTGGACTTGGTACACCTAGTTCCACACGTAGCTCGATAGAGATTACGGCGGTGCTTTTCGGCACTGCTGATGTGCTTTTATCATCGCGCATTGTTTAATTAACATGTAGCTCAACGGTTTGTACGGTAACAATGGTCTCAAAATGGCGGAACTGTCAAACTGTAACGTTACGCCTGCCCATCACGAGGTGACTACAGATCCGCTTTCGGTTTGACAGCAGTTACCGTTTCCAATCAGTGCTGAAGGATTTCTACTACTACTACTACAGTATTTCGTTTGTGGCAGTTCGGCAATAATTGTTCCACCATGTTTCGGTCATCTCTGTACATTCGTTCACCACAGACTCATTTGAAGAAGGCTGCGTTTTGTTTTTGTTTTTGTTTTTTTTTTTAAGAAAAAAGAAAGACATTATATATGTTGCTTGTCCTTGCCATTTACTTTCCATCTGTAATAGGACCTACATGTTACATTGATTGTTTATGCGATTTGACATAGTTTATACCACGTCTATATTGCCATCAATTTGATTTTGTATTGGCGAACAGTATTATATTCTTATGTTTTGTTTGTTCGATATAGAAAGTGTTCTGTTGTTTCTCATAACCACACACACACACAAAAAAAGACATCTAAAGCGTCCTCTAAACCAAACAAAAGTATCCCTTTAAGAATTGTATGTAGAACTGGTGCAGTAAACTCTTATCACCTTTTTTTTTTTTTTTTTATAACCCCCTCCAATTCTATAAACACTGTCATCTTTATCATCAGCCTGAGCAAAATCAAGTCATGAGCTTTCGATTTGAAGTTGTCTATTTACTACTGGTTTCTCATGAAGTCGTTCAAGGAATAATTAATTGCCATGTGAAAAAAAAAAATCTGGTTGTGATGTTCAGTTGGAACAAAATTCTGTCAAAAACTGACTCTAGATATTCAGGGCAGAGAGACTCAATATGTGTGTATCTTTCTTGGCTTATTCAAGAAGAAGATATATA
Source organism: Diadema setosum (assembly GCA_033980235.1). NCBI lineage: Eukaryota > Metazoa > Echinodermata > Echinoidea > Diadematoida > Diadematidae > Diadema > Diadema setosum. The sequence continues at coordinate 7,854,240 of CM067072.1, read as the reverse complement.
TATGTAAATAAATAAATAAATAAATATATATATATATATATATATATATATATATATATATATATATATATATATATACATACATATATATATATATATATGTATGTATACATGGTAGTCATAGTTCAAACTTGCATAAATCGAAAGTTATTGAGAGTACATCAAATCGTTGACAACGCTGACAACGGAAAAGTGATGTCTATTCTTGCTTATGCTACTCGGGCGAGAAAAAAATGAAGCAAAGTGAGATGATGAGAAAAATATACTTGTTGACACTGCTTTAATTCTTGCTTGACTGATTTACAACAAATTAAATTCTGTATGCTTATCATATCAAAATTATCAAAATGTCTTGATTCTCTTCTACATGTTGCCATTCCATGATATTTCATTAAAAAAAGATCAAATACTAATTTCTGCAGTTCATACAGTTTGAACTTAAGAACTGCAGTACACATGTGTGACATACATATAATTGTCATATGAAGGAAAGCATGATGCAAGAACGAGTAAAGATCAGTAGACCTATTTCATGAACATGAAGATCACAAAAGCAAAAGATTAGAGTTTATAAAGTGTAAACATATACCTGCACATTAGTTTAAAATTTCACAATAATCATATTCAATTTACAAGCTTCTTTAGACATATAATTGTGGAGTAAAAGATGACATGGCACAGCACACACAGTAATCACTATTATGTTAGACATGCTATATATTATAAGCAAATGTAACATTTGTCATACTGAAGTATAGGTGCATGTCACCGCTTCCTTGGCAGTGGAGTAACATTACTGTGCCTCTGCAGAAATCATAAAGCCCACACAACTACACGGACATGAATAATAAATTATACACACTTTGCTGTACATCCAAGACACAAACACTTCCGTTACATTTTACAAACGCACAAACTGTCATAAAAATTGGGATGGCTGCCACACTTCTTTATACGAAGAGGCATGTTACCATGTGCCCTCGTGTGATAGAGTTTACAGATTATGGACATGGCAATCTATAGCATCATTATGATTGAAGTCTTCAAAACATAAGTTTACAGGTTGTTTTCTTTCATAAATATATATTTTTTTTTTTAAATTTCAAACAATTAAGGCTTCTTGTTGAACACTTGTCGGGAGCAGGTAAATCGACTGTGTGTGCTGAGTTATTGGGCTTAGATGTAAATTAATACCTTAACCTAATTTTCTCTAATTTATTAAAAAAGAGTAAATTAATGAAGACTTTATTGACAACAGTCTTTTTAACAGCATTGAATAAAATCACTACAAACACACACATTCTGTAGAATATTCACATGTCTGCATCTGTCCAATAAAGGCAAAACTGGCAGGGTTTTAGGAAATAATGGGAAATAATGGGAAAGCATTATACTAATAATTGTATATGTGACAGCCAAGCTCAAAACTCACAAAGCTGCAGATCAGGATTCTCTTGTAATGGACCCAAATATCATTTGACTTGACCAAACATTTGGTTTGTTTGTTTTTTCTTTAAATTTGTCTCACCTAAGCAAGTGATCATTTCTCTACCTACTGTCAGCATTTGGTGGTTTAAAACAAACCCCAAATTGGTACATCAGCATTTTTTATCTGGACCCATTTTTTTCCATAGATACGTTTGCACAGCAAGCCTGCATGACCTTAATCTTTTCTTCCTTTTCTCTTTTTTCCTTTTTCTATGAATCTGCACCTCCTAATTATCTTTTATTTCCATTACTTTTTTTTGAATGGGTACAATGGTCCAATTTGATCAAGTTATAAGGATTTTAAAGCTCACAGCTTAGTATTTTATAACATGTAGAAATTCATTTCAGCCTACTTTTTGTGGGTTTTGAGCTGAGTTGTCTGATATAGATTTTGTTCTTAAGCTGTGAAACAATGGGGAAAAGTAAGCTTGCTGTATCTCACACAAAAGCAGAAGTGTGTGTGTGTGTCATGTGTGTGGGTGGTATATAGAAGGACTCACATTTTCAGATTCTGTTTATCAGCTGTGACAAGTTTAACAGGTAATAACAAATGGACTATCACTCCGTGGGAAGAGTTTTGTTTGACATAAACAAAAGTTGATAATCTGCAACTAGGTTTGATAACAGATGTGGAAAAATCATTTGTGATACTGACATTTAAACTGTGAAGGAGTGCCACATGAAAATATTTATCCATTGAGAATGACATTCGTGAACTACACTCCAAGACATACATTCACATGTGGGAATCTGAGTAATTTGTTTTCTGTCTTGGACAGGTGGAGGCAGGCATGGTTCCCAAGAATTCCTTCTACAAGAACAGAAACAAAATGGGTGACATCAGAATTAAATATGTAACTTTGAAAACATAGCAATCCATGGAAAAAAGTGCACCCTGTGTGTTTTAAAGTCCTGGTGAAAATATTTGGATCCATTAGAGAATCAGGCGATGCAGCTGGCCTTACTGTCAGAAAGGCGTATGTACACATCAGAGTTTATGTGTCAAACATGTCTGTGGAATCGGAATAACGTAAGAGGGATGTACTGGGCTGTGTAGCAGCGACATTAGAAATATTGCTTTGCCATGAAAACTGATGGATTAAAAAGATACTGAATTGACAGTGTACATGTAACAATCTTGTCAATTTCATGACTAAATTGCAGAGGTGTCTGATGCATGTGGAAATATCAAGTCAGAATCATCAACCTTAACCTCTTTCCAGAAAACTCTGGAACATTCTCCAAAACTAGATTAGAATATTTAAGAAGGATCATAAGTATGTGTCCTACTCTTAAAGCAGAAGTTGAAATTAATGCAATGTATATCTCTCACTTTATCCTAAGTAGCTCCAGTACCACTTTTGGCAATTCAATAAATAAATTTGTAAATTAATCCTTTTCAATTCTTTTGACAGGCAACATACAGTAATGTTTCTCCAAAGCATGTTAGTCATTTACAACTAACATGAATGAAATCTCCACACAGAAGATAGATGTCTTTTCCAATCCTTGGACCTCGTTCCCACAAATATTAACTTGATCGAAGTGCCAGTCATTGGTACTGGTATTTGTGCTCCAACAACAAAGGGTGAATAAATATAGAAAACCATTATTTTCCCTCCAAATAATTGCACAATGAGCTGGTATGTACAGAGCAAACTCTTAGACAATCTAACATACAAATGTCCACAAAGTGAGGGGCATTTTTTTTTTGTAACTACCAGAATGCCGTGAAATATGACACACAAGTTTGCACCACTCTTTTCTGTCATGTTCAGTCACACAATGATGAAAGTTGAATGAATAAGTGATTGATTGGATATGAACAACTTTTTCACATTCACATTTAAAGTTCCTTCATGAAACCAGGACTTTTCCCTTTTCAGTTCAAACAACAAACAAAATGAAATCACGGAAAGAGAATTAAGACATAGAGGCACTCTTGAATAGTCATTTCTGCCATTACTAGAAGAGCACTGTGGAGAGCAGAACAACTAGACTTTGTGATAGCTTCTGGAATTTCCACCAGCTTTTGTTTTTCCATTTTGACTCGGCCTTTACAGTGGCATGTGTCAATACAGGTGACTCCATTACATCAAAGTCCACAAGATGGAGCAGTTTTGTTTCATTATATATCAAAATTTCATTACAGCCAAACAAGTATAAAGCATATCAAGATTTGCAGATGATAATTTTTGGGACCTGAATTTTGACATCATTGTAATGAGGACTTCGTTACAACCTTACAACCATTGTTCCTTAATAGTGGGAGTGCACTGTATACGTTAAACTCTTATGCCGATGCTAATTGAGCAATGGTTGCTTGATGAGTGTGATGAAAATTGCATTTCATTATGTCTCTGTAACTAACAGCTATTTTAAGAATGTAAATACAGAAAAAGGTTGTGACTGGACTTTGGTCAGAGGGGTAACAATGACTTTCCCATCCCCACACCCTGTTCAACTGATATCCTGTCCACTACGCATAACTCCTTAGCATGGAGGGAAAAGCTGTGATTGAAATCAAATGATGAATTTGTCATTATGTGATTGGTGGCTGTACCCCTGTGCAAGCATAGTTTAATACATCAAAGTTTTCCTTTTGATTGTGTGGTAGAAAGACATGTGAAAATACTTAATATCAAGATCACATGATGACAGTAGGTATCAGCCTGGTTCCAGTGCAGCCGTGTTGAAAAAGCCGAGGGTAAAATCTTGAATCATCTTTAACATCGCTCACAACAATGATAGCTGGTGATGGAAGTAAACATGATTTTGAATAACTTGGTTATTTCCACTTAACATTTCCAGCCAGTCAGCTAGCTTACAGAGCTTTCCTTTCAAGCGGCCTCACACTGTCCCAAAATTAAGACAAGATGGCAATGTCGATATGAAATTTTCAATTTCATGTGTAGTTGGCTCTAAGTACGGTCAAAAGATGGCATCCAAACCACATGTATACAGATGACATGAAGCTGTGAATCTTTATCAAGAAGCTTACAGATGGACAAATGAAGGGTGGCTACACGTAGATTTTGCCACCGTTCAAGAAGTTGCTGCTGGAGCCTGAGAAACTCCATCGCTGGTCAAACGATGGCTTAAGATGCTCACATGAATGACCTGGTGTTTATACGATCACAGCCGAAATTTGAACATTTCCTTTAAAGGCACTGTTTACCATTGGGAGCAGTGGTTAAAAATACAAAACAATTCGAGTTATCACGTTTGATGCATATGTTTAGGTCAGTTGTATCACAAAACATACTATCATATAAAAATTTCACAACAAATCCTACAATATCAGGAGATATCACTACTTTTCTGAACAAACCATAACTGTAGATAGTTTAGTCTAATTTAGAAACAATTTTGTTGTAACTATTGTTCACATTTTGTATATTTAACAATACTAACATTGATTATTATGATTAAAATCTTTACATTGGTTGTTTCTAGCCCTATCTCACATTTTAGAACTATGTTGAAGCACTAAGACTGGGTTTTTGTTTCATCATGGTAAATAATGCCTTTAATATCATGTGCCCATCTTTGTCTATTTTCAGGACAGTGTAATGCCTGCATTAGAGCCCACATCATCCCTGCTATGCCTATCTCTTGCAAAGTTGTCATAAGGTATACACCATAAGGTGGCGAGCACTCCCTTCACAAACTGTCTCTATTTCAACAGAAATCCATATAGATGTGATGTTGGAATGTCACACACCACACTGGCAAACTTGTTACGGTACTCGGCATTGACACTCTTGAGCGTTTCCGTCATACACTTTTAATGATTATCTCGGGGCTAACAATATAAAAAAAAAAATGCTTTGCCACATAGTGAATACTAATTGCTATCATGTCAAAATATGCTTACACGAGTCTCAATATTTATCATATTATAAAGACTTTCTTCACTTAGCTGTCCCCCCCCCCCCCCCCACACACACACACAGACAAACACACAATAGAAAAAAGTTTCAATTGATCTTATGAGTATAAGTTGTAACTGCATGGCTATTAGGGTAGAAAACAAACTTGAGATCACTAAAAACTCTCTCTGATTTTCATTCATATTACCCTACATAACTAAGCACCATTGGATGCTGCTCCCCAGAGCCTATAGTGGATACTCACAGGAGATTGCCATCATACACAATGCAAACTTTTGAACTTGTGATAATTGTAGTAACTAATGGCAACAGCCAGATGACACCCTATCAGCTGCAAGCATTTTTTGATGACCGCAATATTTGAAACTTTAACCCATTGAGGACAAGTCCCGAGTAGCCTATACTCGGGCAAGTGTCTATGGGAAAATGCATGTTGTAGCAAAATCAGTCCGTCCTCAATGGGTTAAATGACAGTCAACGGTATCAAGACAAAAACCTTATAACTGGAAGGTACACAGACCACCAGGGGAAAGTAGCGAGCACAACACACGGTTTCCCTGGACTGTAAGATTGACTTTGAATGTGATGCCTGTTTGACAGGTCTTCAAAAATCAACCCTTTGTGCTAGATTGCAGGGGGATACTAAATTTGCATAGGAATTAAAAAAAGAAAGGATGCCATTCAAAAGAGGAATATCTTATGTAATGAAGAATAAACTTTCATGGAATATGACCAACTGGAAGTAATCTTTCATTGCAGAGTATTAAGTACAGTCAGAGACATTCCGTGTTGCTGGATGGAGGCCTATACCAATGAATCGGCCATGTGCTGACAGACTAAATCATTGCATCGTTTCTATTCACACCATCTCCATGATTGTCTCCTCTAACAGGGAAATGGGTTTGCGCTGCTCCTTGCTCCAGCATTAGTCATCTCCATGGCGACGGGAGTCAGTATTCGGCGTACTCGGTGCCGTGGAGCCCCCGACAGATGAGACTGAATTCCTTCACCAGGGTCCTAACTTGCCTCTTGTTGGAGCGATGCCTGCATCGGGAAGAAAATGAATGGGAGTACAGACAATATAAAGCAATGGCAGTTTTTTCCTTTTTTGAATTACAGTGCCCTCCAATTTTAACAAGTAGGGTTATAACGAAATCATTGTTACACAGAATCAAAAATTCAGGTCACAAAACTATCATCTATATGTCTTTATATACTTTACTGTTCAGCAATAATGAAATTTTGATATGGCAAAAGAAAACTGCCAGTCTCACAGACTTTGCTATACTTGTAGTTGCCTGAACAAGTGCTAGAATAAAAGGTCACAAATACTTTTGCTTGTTACATAAAACACTTTTTGATATTTTGATTGCATGGAATTTAAAACCTGTGAAATTAATTTTACCTGGCGGAGCATGAAAGATTACTCACGCCCAAATTTTCACTTTTACAGCAATTATGCTGTAAAACTCATACATTCAAATGTAATAATTGTGGCTAATACTCAAACACTGAAATATCAGTATGTTTATGCTAAAAACGGGCAATTTGTCAATCAGTTGCAATTATAAAAAGATCAGGTGGACCACTGAAGTTCAGTGGGCTAAAACTAAACTTGGGAGTTCTTCATAGCTGACAAGTGCCACATTATGGAAAAGATCCCATGCCTTGAAGGTTATTTTTTGTTGGTGTGTTTTCAGATTCAGCATTATAAGCAAAAATCATGCACTTGCTGATGGGAATGAAGTTAGTTGAACTACAATTATTCATAATGACTGATTGATATCAACTAAACTGGCTGCATTTGTGGAATAAACATGCCATAATACATATGAAAGACAATACAACCACTCACATGTACACAAAAGTACATAAATGTTATCACAACTTTGCGAAAGCGATGACGCCCAAACTAAAACACCAGGAACAGGTTAGAAATCACTGATTTGACCCTTTGGCAAAAGTACAATGACCCTGAGCTGCTTAGCGTCATTTGAACAATGTCAGTGCTCCACTTAGAGCACAAATCCTTGCTGTTGCTGTATCCATGAAAACTAACATGGGGATACAGGAAGCACATTTCAAGTCTGTTGTTTTTTAGAACTGAAGTTAGGTATTCAATACAAACTTAACTCATGTACCATCTGCAAAAAAGTACAATGAACCATGCACAATGTAGTTCAGGTACGTATAGTTGTATATATCCATACATCATAGGCCAAACTACCTATAACAACAAAAAAGAGAAAAGATTTCTATCCTTTTTGGGAAGCTGAATGCAATGTTGCTTAGTCTGCAAATATTTTTAATGTAATTTTTGGTGGAATACATGTTTACTACATCTTATACATTTGTAGCATTATTATCATCATTGTAATAGCATTGCAGAGACTCCGGCCCTTCTGTTTTGAGGCCACTTTTGCTAAATCTGTGCAATCTTTGGCTCTAACTGTGTGTGTCTCTCTCTTTAATAAGCTGTATCTTGTAATGCTTGAAGGCATGATATAGTTTGGTTGAGATGGGGCTGCAGGTTTCCAACTTTCTTCTGAGAGATAATGAGAAACCTCTTATGAAATCTGAAAGAGCATACAATTCTTATGGAAATTCAAAGTTTATTTGATGAAAATTGGTTTTAAAGCCTTACAATTGTGGCGACTGGTTTGTGCGGCAAGGAGACGAGGGCAACACGCTGCCTCCCCCCATTCTGTATCAAATGTCGTGACACCCAATGAGAATAGCATTGGCTCAATGGGTCAGCGAACACACACTGGGCTCTAAATCACCTGACCCAAAATGGCTGTCCGAGCCACACAAGCTTCCGAATGGACGCACACTCACAGTGCGCATGCGCATGAAGAGAGGCCAAAAGAGCCCACGTCTTCTGGCCTCTCTAGCCTCCAATCACCGCAGCTCGTGGTCACGATATTTGTGTATGATGCGTACACAGTCCCCGCGTTCACATTGGTCCCCGCAACGCGGGGAAAGTCCCGAGCTGTGGGACTTTCTCCTCAAAAACCATAATGTGAACGCTCGCTGGGACTTGTCTCCTTGTCCCGCGAAGCAAGTCGGGTACGGGGACAAGATTTGGAGGGGAGAGTGACCTTGGGGCACAATTGATAGCGTCCAGCTGTGGTCATCAAATGTGCGCATGCGCTATGCCTGGATTCAAGTGGCAGAGCTCGCTTCAAGCCCCAAAATGCCCCCACAGATGAGATACCAATGTGAACAGTCAGTCGTAAAAAAGATAAGATCTCTTGTGGCTGTCCCCGCGTCGCGGGGACCAATGTGAACGCGGAGACACACACACACACACACGAGTGCCTCAGTGGCAGCATTGTCCCACACGTTTGTGGATAGCACTGGAGTCTGGCATTGCGCAATTGCTGCACAAATTTCGTTCGTTCGGAGGAGTTACATAATAACATACCATTAGGGGTAAGGATCGTCCGACTTTAAAATGGCTGAGATATACGGAAGGTCCTAATAAAAGGTGGGAACTACCTGTAATTACAACCACTTTGTTATACTTTGGTCTGTTTGTTTGTTTGTTTGTTTGTTTTTTTGATATCCCAACCATTTCAAAACTGATTTCCATCAACAACAACAACAACAAAAAGACCTTTAAATTCCTCTTAGAATTGTGTGCTCTTTAATATTCCAATAGCAGTTTCTCATTGTCTCAAAAAAAGTTGGAGGCCTGAAGCTTTATCTCAACTGTTGTGTTTTGCAAACATGATGTGCGCTATGTAAACATAGTGCACATGTTCGCATAGTCATAGTCTCTGGTTTGCTAGGGAGTCTATGTGGGAGAATCTCCACTTTAAGAGGTGCTTAGGGCTGGAATCTCTTGATTTGAATTTGGTTGTATACAGTATTTGATATGATTATTCCTCCACAGGCAGGAAACATGTCCACATCAGTTGAAGACGACAGATGGGTATCTAACTCATGATCTCGCAGTAGGTCAATCACTGACTGATTCATCAAAGTATATGGAATGACAGACACACATATGGCTGATAATATCACAACACATGACCTGCTGGTAAATTGTAGACCCAACCTAACACAGCTGATTTATATAACACACTGAATTGTAAAAGTTATTGCCCCTTGCACCTGCCCCACACCCTTCCCCCGAAAAGGAAGACGAATGCTTTGGCAAAGTGCAAAAGTCATCGAAAAACAAACAAACAAAACAAGCAAGAAAACACAAGCCCAATGTGATATACTTTAATCGGAAGTCAGGGAAATCCTGTACATACCTGCTTGTTCTATTAAAGTGTCAACTATCACACATGTTTGCATCCCATGACAATAATTTTCTGCTTCATCCATGAGCTACACACTGAATCTGAAGGACTATGCACTGTTCACTGCTTCTGCCATTTCCTCCGTCATGAGGCCAACCCACTGGCTAATGTACGAACAGGCGCCACTGGAGATGTCATTATGTCGGATTTTACACAACCTTAAAACAATAGTCAAATGTCATTACTACTGGCAAATCTAAATCTGTGCACATTTCCTGGGGCTCTTAATGAACAAAGAAAATATTCAGTTTACCACAAGGCACAACAGAACAATGCTAAAGTAACACATAGTCTGAGTTCCAGACTTTTTTTTTTCTCTATCAGAAGGCAAGAATGTTTATCTTGCAGAGGCAGCTGCATGACATAATGTAGTCTGCAATATTTTCTAAAGATAGTTCATTTTTCTGACCAATTCTTTGATATGTATGGACAAACCAATATTCCTTGTGCATAAACATGATCACGTGGCAAGAACTCTACCCAATGGCCCAGGTTCCCAATGTACGCATACAAACAGTACATAGACTCTGATGCACTAACATATCAATTATTCAACTGCTATCCAAACTTCTTTGACATGTTTTGCTTTCATATTCCTCTTTTTGTTTCAGTTTCTATGGCTTTAATCGATCTTGTATGTCTTCAAAGGTGTTTGGCCATACAACTCGGTGGTTGTCATGAGCAATACAGATATTACAGAGTAACTGTACCTAGAATTTGACTACCGGTACACTGGCAAATCAGTCAATAGAAACTGTTCAAACCAATTCTTTTAAAAACTTTATAAATGATTTTGCAGCAGCAAGGCAAGGAGACTTGTTGCCATGGTGATGCCTACATTCACAATACAAAACAAGGGCATATGCACTTGGTTTTTATCTTTTTCTCTCTCTCCCTCTCCAACATAATATGGATACATATATGTATATCATCTATTTATATAACGCCTAAAGAGATCCTTGTCATTTGATTGGTTGTTTGACATTGATTATTCGGCCCATTTCACTATGACGTCATCATCCGTGCAATTGTGGTTCCATTTACCGTGCGATTTTGGATCCATACGATTTGTTCCATTGCATGCTCGCTGAGAACCCGACAAACTACGCGTGTAAAACGCTTGCGTTTGCAGTGTGTGTATGCGACAGCGCGCTAGCGCAATGTAAAACGCTCAGTGAGCACTCTCGCGATCTCTCTTGTTCCTAATTATTACAAAACATCAAATGACAAGGATCTGTTTCAGGCGTTATATAAAACAAATAATAAATGTTTTTTCATTCGTGCAATGGACAGAATATTTCATTCGGTGAAAGATGAAATGTTTGATCCATTCAACTTGGCTGCGCCTCGTTGAATGGATCATTTCATCTTTCACCTCATGAAATATTCTGTCCATTGCACTCATAAACATTCATTATTTGTATACTATCTATGTACAGTCATGCCTGTCTGCAGTGGCCTTGTAAGAGATGCAGAAAAAGTGACTGTTGTGGGCAGTAGGCCTCTATAGACAAGGTCTTTAACACAACTTTTCTTGGGAGGGGGGAGGAATTAGTGGCTGTACACGGCAGGTTGCTTCTAAGGCAAGTTTGACTGTATATACATATTATATATATATATATATATATATATATATATATATATATATATATATATATATATATATATATACATATACATATATACATATACATATACATATATATATATAAACATATATACATACATATATATGTGTAAAATATATACATCTGTTACCGGGACTTAAAGAGTGTATTTGCTGACAATAACGTGCACTTCCAATACTTCTAGATTCCTTGAAGATTTGGTGACAATCTGCTTTTAAAGTTTTCACACTACAATGCACTCCCATTTTATCTAAGTCAAAATTCAGGTCCCAGAATTATGAACTTTATATCTTTATTGACTCTACTTGTTCTGCTAGAACAAACTTTCCAAGTAACAAAAGAAAACTGCCAGTCCCAAAGACTTTGTGATTAAGGGGAGTTGCCAGTAAATTTGTGCTGGTGGAACTGGTGATTCAAATGTGTTTTAAAACAACTTTTATCAAGATTCAGGAACTTGTCTTTGATAAATATTACAAACATTTATTGTCACTATGCTTCCATTCGGCTGTTTGAAGTCTAATCTCTCAGACTCATGATTTAATACTTGTATTAAATCCAACAAACATTTTGTGAAAACAATAATTGGGAAAGAAAGAGAGAGAGAGAAAAAAAAACAAAAAAAACTTGTGGAGAAAATGCTGTGTGTAAGTTCACGTAACCTCTCAATTAGCAGGGTTTTATCAGTACTATCTTTAACGACAGATAGTATATCTTTCAATTCTTGGAATGGGTATCATACCGCACTCATGTCCATGGTGTTCTATCAGCCACAAAACATCCTGAATGTTCTCAGTATGTGATACCGGTAGGTGTTGACACACCCACTGATAGATTCAGTTTAACACTTTACGTGCCAAGGCACCAATCATTTATTTCTTGCTAAGCTTTTTTTCCTCAGTGCTCAGTATTAAAGGGATGGTATAGTTTTGGTAAAGGAGAGATTCAGATCTTAACTTTTTGCCAGATAATTTGAAACCTCCTATGACATGTGAAAGAGCTTATTGAAACCCATTGAAGACGAGTCCCGAGTATACTTGGGCAGGTGTCTATGGGGAATGCCTGTTGCAGCAAAATCAGCCTGTCTTCAACGGATTGAGTGAAGCAATGCGGTTTAGTTCAACTGGACGGTCATGCAGACACGATTGGGATTAGAAGAATAAGGTAATCTCTATTCTTGGCCAATCAATTTCTATACATGTGTAAAGAGATGGCAAAGAAACACACTTGAAACCAAAGTCCAAACATAAATAAAATTTGTGGAATTCTTGTTATATTTTCTTTACATTGTTGTCCATGATGACGTCATGAACTGTAGCTGTCTTCTTATCCAGCCATGACAGCACCAAAACTTTACGAATCATAACTTTTGAATTGATTTGTCTGATTTTCTTCAAACTTTCACTGATGTATTCCACAAATTAAATATTACTGCTTCCACTCAATCCACATTAATATTTGGGCTTTGGTTTCCTTTAAGGGTTAACGGGAACTGACTTTTACTCTGGCTTCGACGGGAGTCACCGGGAACGGTTGGCTCGCACTTTCAGGCGGCCTGACCGCTGTCGTGTCCACACAATCTAAAGGTCCCTATTGTAGGGAGAAGAAAAAGCTGGCCTTCAATAAGCTCATTTCATTTTGCAGAAGGTGATGATGCATTAAAAAAATTGTATTTAGGGGTGCATTTATCAACTCACTTCTGGTTCACAATTAAGGTTTCCAAACAACTTTTATGGAGTTTTGAACAGTTGATCAATGCAAAGCTGTTTTGATTATGGTGCTGGAAATGCATTTCTGAGACACCAAAAAAAGCGTGATTGCAACACATTTTAGTAAGAAACGCATTTATGTAGAGTTGATAAATGCAAAGTTGTTTTCAAATGCGTTTAGAGCTTGGACCTGCCCACGCCAACCACTGAAAACTGCACATCTCCTCTCCTTGGGTCAAACTGCGCATTGGAGCTGTGCAGTGACAAGGCCTCCCAATCGACTCATGACAGAGTTGATAAACGCAACAACTCAAGAAACACGATCCGACAGGCATTTGCAAGTTTTAATAGTGGGTATTGAAACACATTCAAGCATGAGAAAGTTGATTAACATAGCCCACTAGTCAGCAGCAATCTAGTTTCAAGTATATTTTCTTTGTGGAAATGCTGACTACTGCAGTTGTTACTGCAAGACAGAGAGTAACAAGAAAGAAAAAAAAATGGAGGAAACAGATTTGACTCCACTAGGTGATTATTCAACTGTTATTTTAAGCTTCTATTGATTGCTGCTTTGTAAACTCCTTTAACAGCATCCTAAATAGAGCTTTATTGAGCTCATCATGAAATTTGATCACTTCTGCTGTATAGTAGGTGGTCAAAATGTCATAAATAGTGGTTCTTGTTAAATGCATGCAGAGGTTAAACTGTATGATGGTAATGACTTTATTATCTTGCTTTCTTTTCAGTGCATCTAACTGCACATGGTTTCATTTACCTTGTGTACCTTAAACTATGCAGGTATACCATATAATGTACAAAACAAAACAAACAAAAACACCTATCCACAACAGTTAAAAGTAAAATAACACAAGAAACTCTTGTGGCACAAGCTGGTCTTGTGAGCTATTGTGAGAGGTTTGACCCAAGCCCAGAGGTTTGACCCCAACCCAGGGGCTGAACACCATTGATTGGGTCATACATAGCTTGGTAAACATTGGCCATCAGTGGACATACAGTGCTCCCAACATATCTGCGGAACAATCATGGCACCTTGCCAAATTCTCCCCGTCATCTCTGCAAACCGGCACTTATTGTTGTATGGGTGGATGATTCCCTTTGATACCGAGTCCAGCAAAATAACAATCTTTGCATTCAATCAATGAGAGTAACAATGTAAAATGGTGTTGGAGACATTGCTTTTGTCAGTTATTTTGCTGTATCTGACTGAAATTAATCCATGTTCTGTGTGCCAAACAAAACTATCCTCAAGTAATATGTACGGCAATTCAATGCTTCACAAAAAAGAAAAGGATCATATGGTCCTCAAGAAAAAAAAATGGAATTAGCGATACCATATGCCCCTCCCCCCCCCCAAAAAAAAGAAGAAAAATTACAACGGGACCCTTCACAATGATAACTTCAAAAATAGTGAATCAATTGAAATACAATTTCAGGGTATGAAACTATATATCATTGCCCACATCTTGCAGAAAACTGCATTCAATTTGGTTCAGCGGTCAAAGAGAAATGAGGATCTTTGTAGAGCATGTCAAGAATCCCTTCCGTCCATGTTCTGTCCAATTGTGTTCACACATTAATGTGCGGTTCCAAGAGCATCCAAGTGCTAAACTTGGGAGAAACTGACCCATAACATGTTTTACAAAGATCCACATTTCTCTGTGACCACTTAACTAAATTGAATGGGTTTTTTTTTTTGGCAAAATATAGGTAAGATGTTATATTTTTAGACCCTGCAATAGTATTCATAAAGTTTCAGCACTTTAAAAGTTATCAATGCGGAAATCCATTGTATTTTTTTTTTTTTTTTGGGGGGGGGGGGCGTACTGTATTCACAATCAGGGGAAACCAAAAGTGTGTGACCATGTACTAACTATTGAATTTCACTATGGAAGAGCATTTGAATAACTCACACTCGATGAAATGGTAAGTGCATGAACTCCAGTGTTTCCTCTGACGAGGTCACTCATATGAGATTCATATTCATCTCTCATTACAGGAAATATCCAAGATTGGTCAAAGTCATTCCACATGTGTATGAATGGAAGCTGAATTTTAGTGTGGATGTATGTCTTTACACATCACATGTGGAAGTGATGCAAATGACTTATAACGGATATAACATACCAAGAGTACATTATACCATTTATGCAAGTGCAAAGGTCAACCTGATATGCACACAGGCACATCAATTTGATGTGTGTGTTTTTTTTTTTAATACTTCGAAGCTCTTAAAGATTTTGGGAAATGAGCAGAGTTCACAGTTCACATACCAATTTCTCAAAAACTGCTGCGTAATCCTCCCGCCCATAAATATGTATACTGAAATGAGCCATTTTATCAAATTCACCGAAGATTTCCTTTGCTACCTGGAAAATTGAATGACTGGATTTTCACGCATTTGTGATGACATACCCATGTATGTTTTTAATAGTATACCAACCCTCTTGCCAATTCTTGCAGGAGGTTGGGCAGTTATCATAATGGCCAAAGAAACTTGGAATAAACTAAGGTTGATATCAAAGCAATCCATTACTACACAGTAATATGAGACATTCAAAACATTCAACTCAGATAAAAGTTATTTTGTAAGGATACAGTTTTAAGACACACACACATATATATATCGTCTCTGGGGCGACAAGACCTTGTATCTACAAAATGTCAAATGTTCAGGACAGCCAAAAAACATGGCGGCCAAAGCACTATAGCGAATGGGATAGCCTTTCCTTTGACTTGCCGTGGTGGCTTCCTTTTTTGAGTAAGACAGTTGGCATTTGGACGGGACATCACTTAACCCATTATTTGACTATTAATGAAAAAAAGTCATTTTCACCAAAATTGCAGATACAAGGTTTTGTCACCCCAGCAACGATATATATATATGCACATCTTTCCAACTTTTGGAGTAAAACAGAGTAAAAGAATAATAACCTTGCCACTACCTAACTTTATTGCCAGCTCATGTGTGAACTTGGCACATATATTAGTCACTCCTCAATGTCAATTTCAAATGATATTTTGATGGAGGTTGGGGAAAGTTTGCAAAAGGTCACACAAGTGTTGGTGAACTGTTTTTCTCCTTGTGTAACATCCTAAATTGCTTTTGTTAAGGTTACAGATAGAGCAACCAGTCCATACAGGTTACCAAGCAGGCATTGTTTTGCAGTTGGACCAGAAAAACAACAACAAAACAAAACAAAACAAAACAAAACAAAACATTTTCCGATATGGTGTAGAAGTTAGAGGTGGATTTGTGGTGAGGTTTGTGTAAATGCGTCCTCTAAAATTCTACATCTTGAATGACAGTCATCTCATCACCACTACAGTGGAACTTCATAATAATGAGTTCTGATATAGTGAGATACCTGATATGACAAGGTAATTCTACAGGTCCCATTCCTTTATGATATTCTTTTGTTTTTATCCATGATATAAAGAAAAAAAAAATCAGTGGTCCCTAGTGGCTTGTTAAAGTGGGATTCCCATGTACTAGAAATTTGCTAGATGTCGTTTGTTCTAAAGACTGAAAGAAATGTCACAGGTACACTTATTTGGAATAGCCATAAAATGTTGGATCCGACAGTGTAGTGTTGTGGTGCATACATGAATTACAAGCATAAACGTGAATGTCAATAGACTTGAGAAAAAAAAATACAAGTGAAACGAAAATGTAGACCACAAAACATTATCTAATCTCATGGTGATTTCAGTAAATGTAATTTTAGATTTTGATTTGAAAGTTTTCAAACATGTACTTAATCTTATGCTTGCAGGAAAGCCACTTCAAAGATCAGAGTCACCATTTGCAAAAGCTTGATCCCCAAACCAGTTTGTACTTGGGAACAATTAGCTGACCAGAGTTTGAAGAACAAAGGTTTATGGGAGGACCATGACTGTGTAGTCATTATGAGTGATGTTGTACCGGTAATCACAAGGGCAGAACCATGGACACAATAGAAGGTTAATAACAAACTGGAATGTTGACAAGTATCAAGATTAATAACATATTTCCCAGAAATATGATCATGGAAACGCAAACATTTGTATACATCAATGAGATATTATGCATTTATCTAGATGGTAATGCTATATTTACACTTTGATTAGTCAACAACTATAAAAAAAGAAAGAAATGGCTGAATGTCCTCTGTGTGTGTATGTGTGTCTGCGTCTGTATCTCTGTAGCAGTGAATTGAACAAACACTGGCTACTTCTATACCTTGAAGGCATACGGAATACACTGAGCCAAACCATACAGGCGGTATTCTCCATTCACCCTACCAATTTTCTTCAAATACCAATATTTCAACAGTTCTCTCAATGCTGGAGTGTAGAGTTTGTTGACCCCAGAGGGCTTTCCCTATTGTGTATCTTGGTCACACAATTCCAGCGTGGAATAGCCGTGTGGAGCAGTCGGAAACACGAGGTGTTATGAGCCAGTTTCCTGCCAGCTCGTCAATGCTTTCCTCAGGAACCATCCTAAAATCTCTCCTCAAAACGATATTGACCACACTGGTGGGTTGGAGTGGTTTTGACCAGTTTTTGTCACAAAGGATAACTCTAGGAAGTCACCCACACACACACAATGTAGTCGAGAAATTAAATGAAAACATCTCTGCTATCACGCAATAGAGATGCACCCTTTTCCACAGAATAAGACAATTAACGGTTGTAGCTCCATGGTTAAATTTATATCTCTTTGTCATCAGGGAGGTGGGACGTCTCACTTCCCTGTTCAGATCAGCTCTACCTGTTAGTCGCCTAGGTGCAGCTCCAGAGATCTAGTGTGGAGAATTAAGTCTAGCTGCTAGCCTCGAATCTTTCCAAAATGCCACTCAGACCATATAGCAGCTCCATACTCAAACAACAAAAATGTAATGAAACACAAATGACACTGATGAACACAAAACTGCCAATCTATCATATACATGATGCATCACGCGTTACCCCGGGGTACCGTAGTACCCCGGGTTACCGCGTTGTGTAGCGCCACCTCACGTCCAATCGAGGACAGCCAGAGAAAAATGCATGCACTGTGTGTGCGTGTACATAGCATTCCCATGCCACTGCATGTTATACTATGCGTGCATGGAAGCTGCGATACCACTAGCGTGTGCTTTAGTGCAGTGCAGTGCAGTGGCTAGCGCGCACTAGCTCCAGCACCAAAATAATTTCCTCTTTTTGGCACCCAGGGTGTAACCTTTTTAAAAAAATAAATAATTCAACAAAATGACTGATTTTTATTTGGTACCCCGGGATACCATTTATGTCATCACATGTAGGCCTATCAGTCAGTTGAGTATGAGATCCATTGTGTGTCATCTCAGGGTGGTATTACACAACTCCTTGGTCATCTCAACAACTAAACCAGAGCAAGTAAAAGCACAGTGCCCCTGCGAATCCGTAACGTTCAAGAATTCATCACCACACCGTGAAAAATGGGGCATTTCGAATGACAATGTTTCTCACTCTACATGATTCTTGTATAGAGCAAATACTTTTAATACCTCTAATATTTCAAAAGGATGATGACAAGAAATTAAAGTAAAACTACAGGTGTACAGGCAAGGCGTAAACAGTGGAATACAATGAGTTATAAATGTCCAACTCTATGTATTGTTCAGGTCACATACATGGACTTGACTTCTCAAGACTGTGGACTGTTATAGAAGTCAAACACTGTTTTAATAGAAAAGAGGAATGCTTCACCTCTCCTACTGATTCTGGAGGTGGTTATTGTGTAACAGCAAGTCATGATGCATATGTACACCAGGGAAACTAAATAAATACAATAAGTTATACTGCAAAAGTGGGTATTTTTGTGTGAATAATTTGTCGTGCCTGGGTGGGTGAGATGAATTTTTCGTGTTTTTAATTCTGAAGAACTGGGACATTAATCACTGGAATACATATAGCATGCAAAATTATTTGCATGCTCGTATTTTCGCGCTAGCTTCTGGTTGTGCGAAATGTGTGAAATTTTCCACGTGGCAAAAAAATTTCCACTTTTGCAGTACATTTTTTTCCTCCAGAATTATTTGTAGCACGCATGGACAAAAAAAAAGAAAAAGAAAAAAGAAGAAAAAAAAAAGTATGTGGGAGTTGGGGCTTCACATGGCTCATTGTGGTATAAGGTCCACAGGATCCAAAAACAGGTGCAGAAGCTTACCATTAACATAATCCTAACGGTGGTGCAAGCCCAAACTGATGCAGTCATGTGACCAAGCACCAGAATTTTCATGTCTTGAATGGGAGCAAGCATTATACTTTAGAAAGGGTCTGAGAAGGGATGGGTAGAACTTCGACAAACTAGACTTCTGATGTGGGTTTTTTTCTTTGGGCTTTTTGCTGAGTTTGCACGAAGTTGCATGTCGACTTCCAAAAACTATACCAAGAATGTGAAAATAACTTGTGTTGCCGCTTTTTTTGTCCCTCAATATGATTTTTTTTTCATTGAAAGTATTCAGTACTTTTAAGCTTGATCCAAGAGGGGATTTCACAATGGTAAGTGACAACTCACTTGAAACTAACACAAACACACACACACACACACACACACATGAAAACAACAACAACAACAACAACAAAGCCAAACAATGCAGAGGGAAATCCTTATTTTATGAAACAGTGCAGCAAACCCCACTTGCCCAATACATCAGCATAGGTCAGGTGACTTCCACTGACAACCTCAGTAGTTCTGGGTTGGGTTTTTATTTTTTTTTATTTCTGGAGCACGCTTCCTGGTAACATACTGTCATACTTGGTAATACCACATCTGAATTCTGTCATTTTGTAGCTAGTACATGTATGTGCTGACAGTCGCAAAGGCAAGACTGAAATGTATGCTGGTCTGTATAAAAAAATAAAAAATAAAAAGCCCCAGTAGGAAATGGATGTAAAACTAATGGTGTACTTGTCAAAGCTCTGATGGATTTGTTGAAATCTACTGCCTAAGACCAGAATTTTTGGTGCGCATGAAACTTTTGCGAAGCACCACTGGCATTGTAAAATTCACAAAAGTTTCATGCTGCGAAAAAGGCTGTACGCTCTGATTTGCTTTTAAAAGTTAAATGCCACTAATGGTTTCTGGCTTAAACTGCAAGTCAGGAAAGAACATCTTTCGAAATGAATAGACCTACATGTACTTCCCTACACAGCACCATGACTGCATGTATGAATTCTTGTATTTGCTGCAAGACTGAAATCCTGGAAGTCTCTTCTTTATGCAGATTACTCTCTATTTAGGAGCATTTACATTGGCATAAAAAAAATAATAATAATAATGCCATCCGCGAGTTTACCGGCCTTTCGCAAATCCTTTCTTGTTACAGCACCATCCACAAGTTCTCAGGAGATCTTGGGTGAAATTTGCTATTCATAATGCATGAAAGGGGTATTAGAGATAGTTGATAAGCAGATCATGGATAAACCCTGTGAGGTGAACAAGCCTCAAGATGTTTGGTAAACTACGAAAGAGTTATAAAACTTCACCCAGATGAACAACTTGAATGTGTGATCTTCGAGGATGAGGACAAATATGGTGCTTGTGCAAACATTTTTAGATCATCTACAAAAACATGTGTGCCTGCAGGTGCTCAAAATATCTATATCAATTTCAGATCAAACAATGAGTAACTTGAGTAACCCGTATAACATGACACGGGGGTATACCTGGTGCCTTGAGAAATGTGTTCAGCAAATATGGCCATTTTCTATGACAATGACTCAGATCATTTTACAGCTGTATTGTTACCATCTGGTAAATACAGCAATATTTACCTTCCTTGTTGAGTCAATATTTTCTTTCCCTTTTTTTTTTCTACAGGTTTCTCAGAGATTTTCTTGAATATGTTGGTACCTTCGAGGGGGCATAATGAATCTATGACTTGTTTAACATGCCACGTTTATGTTTACATGCTACATCAACTATGTAGAGTTAAAACTTAATAGGTACATGACGGCATTAAAGAATCGATAACAATTACCTTACACTGTATTCTAGGAGCTGTTCCACTTAACCTGTCTTTCATCCTGAATATTATGATCAAAATTAGTGGAAGGGTTAAACACACACACACAAATAAACAAAAATCAAAACAAAAATCAAAACAAAACAAAACAAAACAAAAAAACAAACAATACACGGCTTCCAGGCAAACCTGTTCTGGCAAATGTTGACACCAGCCTTATCTCAACTAATGGCAAGTTTGTGTATATACAATTATGAAAGTAATATTTTAAATCTGAAAGCATTGGAACAAAAGACATGGTTGATCTCTCCCTTTAAATTGGCAAGGCAGGGTTAATAACTTACCAACTGTGGGTAATGAGCACCCAGGAGAACAATTCACTTAAAGTGAAGCACCACTCCACGTCCTTATACTGACTTTATTCAAAAGAGTAAAATTCACACAAATAGAACAAGCAGAGCTTGAGGAGAATTGGACAAGTTTTTGTTGTTTTTGTTTTCATGTTATGTCATCTTTGAAGTTTGACAGGTTTCAAAAACCCAGGGATTTACATCACAATCACATAATGTGAATTCAACAAAGGGTTGATGTCCCAACTTCACTACTTTTCCATCAGTTTGAATGTAAACACATCCGATATCCCTTAAAACAATACTATTCAGAAACTGAACGCCATTCCTGTCACAAGTTGTTCTTGCTCAATGGATGGTTTCTGTAAAATGTATAAAAATGAGGAAGTATAAGTTGAATAACTCTGATGTAATTTCCACTGTACTGTTTATCAGAATGTTATTCTGATTTATTAGTCAACTTTAACATGTAATACAGTATAGGCCTATACTGTATTACATGTTTGCTTCTTTTCTTTTCTTTTCTTTTTGTAACTTCAAGCCGATTTCTACTTTAAGGCCATTCCAGGCTTTTTAGCATGCCTGGCGGTGTCATTTTATTGTTACTGGCAAAACAGAAACTGCCTGGTAATGATACTAATTCACCCCATGATAATGGAAGTATGAACTGCCTACTGAATGACATATAGAAAAAAAAAAATCCTCTTTATATAGCTTCATATAGATATACACACACAACTACTTAACATACATACATATAGACATGCACACTGTGGCAATAGAAACCATGTTCCTGGGGGTGCAATCATAACTCCACTGTACACAAACCAATTCATGATGTGCAGAACTGACTAGTCTCACCAGGGAGGTGGAAAGAGCCCACCTCCCTGGTCTTACGGAGTGTACATACATTATAATAAATGATCACATGCACTGGCACGGAACTCGTTCAGTACGTGAGGTCAATAACACAACAATCTTTGGGTTAGACCCCTCAACAGCTTGGCCTTCTCCTATATGTGTGACTATCACGGGGACATGTCTTTGCTCTAACTCTCACGAACCCTCACGGACCAAAGGCATTACTCATTTTCTGCAACCTCAACCAAAATTATTACCAAAGTGTTCGAATAACTTTTTTTTTCCTTGTTAGGATACCATCTTTGCCTGATTTTTCAGTTCATACAATCAAACACAAAGCCAGCAGTTGGTACCCCTGAATTTTTGTTTTAAACTTCTCTTTCTTCCTTTCCTTTTTGTATTGTAATGTTCATGGACAACTTTTTATTACCTGTAGAACCCCCCCCCCCCATATTTCATCTGGTCAGCATCATGGAGGCATTTGAACCTGAGATGCTGAAATATTGACTGCAGTAAATGACTGCCATTTTGACTTTATAAAACAACAACAACAACAACCCCAAAACAAAACAAAACAAAACAAAACAAAACAACAAGTTTAGAGATGTGCAAATTTTAAAAGGTTTCCCAGTATTCATTTCTCATGACATTATGGAAATAAGTAGAAGTGTTTTATCTTATTACTTTCAGTTTCAATTTAAAGCTCACAAATGGAACTAGCAAAACACAACAACTGAGAAAAATGCCAAAGAAACAATTAATTCACTGAACTCAACTTAGGAAGAAAGCACATAGACATATAAGAGGCCCAACTCTTATTGAATACTTTGCTTTTGTCACTTCAACAAGCAGCTTCTTTTTTTAATCTCACTCAGTTCTGCAGAAAATTCAGGAAAAATACTTCCAAGAAATACAGCAACCAATGGAGCAAGACACTGTTGACGAGGAGTCATGTTCCGGGTAATCCAGGCCCCGGACTTCAAACAGCACCTTTAAGGTCTACTCTATTCAGTTTAATCATCAACATGTCAATATGTGCATTGGCAGCTTGGTGACAAGCCCTTCTGTCATCTCTATTTGCAACGGCCAATAACAGGAGGGAGAGAGATACAGAAAGAGAGGGAGAGAGAAATATATACACTGTAGAAAGAGGGAGAGAAATATATAGGCCTACACTGTAGAAAGAGAGAGAGAAATATATAAACTGTAGAAAGAGGGAGAGAAATATATAGGCCTACACTGTAGAAAGAGAGAGAGAAATATATACACTGTAGAAAGAGGGGGAGAAATATATAGGCCTACACTGTAGAAAGAGAGAGAGAGAGAAATATATACACTGTAGAAAGAGAAAGAGAAATATATACACTGTAGAAAGAGGGAGAGAAAAAATATGCAGAAAGAGGAGAGATTGAAAAAAAAAGAGGGGAATAGAAGAAGAGAAAATGAGAGGGAGGTATAATAAGCAACAGAGAAAAGGGGAAGATATGAAATCTAAGAAGGGAAGATATGGGAAAAGATGGGGGCAGCATTGGATGGGGGAATGTTGAGAAAAGGGATACATAAAGAAAGAAATAGAAAAATAGAAGAAGAAGAAGGAGAGAGAGAGAGAAATATACAGAGAAGAGAGGGGGCAATGGGGGAGAAGAATGGGAGTATTGAAATTACACATACTCTGTAAAGGATATGGAAGAGGACAAAGTCCGGGGGAAACCACAAGTCAAGACTACAGCTGGTGACCTGGGAGAATGAAACACAGCAAGCTCACTGAGAAAGGCCAAGTATATTTTTAGCCCATCCTGTGTTGTCAACAAGCACTTTCAGAAGTTCCTCATACATACATACATACATAAACCTACATGTACACACATACACTCCCAGCCTGTGTATGTTGTAACTCCGATCCATAGCAAAGACTTCTTCTATTCGCATGAAGAAATTGACCAAACTATGAAATCAGAGTATTGTGGGATATTATATTGTACCTCCAGCTCCATCTTCCCTCTGCAAAACTCATGGGCCCGAATTCACGAAGGTGGTACAATTGAAACCATGGTTTAAACCATGGACAAAAACCATGGAGTGCCAAGTGTCGCATGGAATATTTCGTTACGAAATTAGTCATTTCGTCTATGAAATGATTTGTTTGTAACAAAATGACAACATTTTGTAACTACTGAACATATCGTCCATGAAATGTTCATTTCATAAACGAAACGGTCATTTTGTCGATGAAATGACCGATTTCATAACGAAATATTCCTTGCGACACTTGGCACTCCATGGTTTTTGTCCATGGTTTAAACCATGGCTTCATTTGTACCACCTTCGTGAATTCGGGCCATAAGGTATGAGAGATGATTCTTGGTTATTAATTTGAATTTCTAGTCAAATATCAATGCAGATGGTATTAAAATAAACACAGCTCTGCCTTTAAGTACAAGTAGTAACCATGACAATGGAACATTCCATAAGCATACCTAATAACCCCCCCCCCCCTCCCATGCACATCTTCAATTAAAGCCAGAAAGAAAATGTTTGCCTCCTGGGAGAATGACTACAAAGGGACAAGGTTGGACCATGGAGCTACTAACAGTTAGGAGCTCCATGGTTGGACCACAAAAGCCGAAACACCTGTCCTGTGCACGCAACATGAGAACACACAAACACATACACACATATATGTACACACTGAAATGGACACACACTCATGGAGGACGAACAAAATAAAGGGGAGGGGAGGGGGAGGGGGAGGGGGGTTAACTTGTTTTGCAAGGCCAAGGGTTTAATTGTCAGTAAAAGAGCTTTCAACAGCAATGCACATACACATTGAAATGTGTGCATGATGACTGTAATGCTCTTCTCCTGATATAAAAGGCTAATGTAAAAGGCAACCAAAGAATCTCAGAAGGTCAATCACCTATTGACTAACCCATCTCCACCCCCACCTACCCATCTCCACCCCCACCCCCCCCCCCCTTTCACAAACACACACTCACATTACTGTACATGCATGCATGGGGGATGGATGGAAATCAAGGAGGTATACCTCCTTGGTGCAAATCAAGTGTGTTAGCATGGCCTCCATCTCTTATCAGAGAACATGTCTGCATACAACATTCATGCCTCTTTCGTCCCAGAAAAGCATGCTCCACGCTCAAAGGCACTTTTATGCGAAGGGCTTCTATTGGGAGACATTCACATGTTTTTCAGCCCCCCTAATTCACTCTCTATTCTCATCACACCGGCTATTTGATCCAGAGGCAAGGTTAATGCTGCCCTGGGAATTATTTTCGTAAGAAAAAAAAAATCACCTCCAGTGGCAAGGTGAATGCTGCCCTGGGAATTATTTTTGTAAGAAAAAAAATCACCTCCCATTAGACACCACAGCAGACTGAAGTGAGGGAAAGGTTTGAGGCAGCTTGGGATGAAACCAAGGAGTTACAACAAACTCCTTGATGAAACCAATAAAACTGGAGAATATGGGAGGGTACGGACAAAACCAAAAAAGCTTCATGGCCAAGTTTGAAACACCTGTGGATTGTGATTTTGAGATGACATTGAGGTTTAGATTCTGCAGGAAATGTTGACTCATGATTTATGACCATAGCTACATGAAATTCTTTCTCATATACATGAATGTGTATAAACAAAAAGTCCATCAAGGGGCTAGGCTGTCGGGGTAGACCATGTCATGCATTGTCCCGCAAAGGAAACAAAAATGATAATCATGAACCTGAGAAGCTACTGTTGAACAAGTCCAACATGCATAAAGGAGACTCCAATCCACTCCATGACTCCAATTGAAAACAACAACAACAACAACAACAACAACAACAACAACAACAACAACAACAACAACAACAACAACAACAACAACAACAACAACAACAACAACAACAACAACAACAACAACAACAACAAATAATGCAAGTCTGCTAGAATAGAATTGCCAATCAACACTCCCTATTGGCTCATACACAAAATCATTATGAAACTCATATTTTTTTTTTGGTCTATAGTTCAGCAACTATAACCCTTGCCCCTAAAGGTCCTTAAAAATTATGAAGATTTATTACAGCCCAGCAATAATTTGATGCAGAGGATATAACTAAGTTGTTGCGTTTTTCATTTCACATCTCAAAAATGGGAATTTTTTGGAAATCTGTGTGCGGGACAGTGGGAGATGTGCCAGGTGATGACAATACCAACTCCTTAACTTGGCATTTGTGGTTGCAATTGGCATTGCTACACTGTGAAGAAATGCAAAACTCTGAAATTCCCCAACCTTTCCTATCATACCAGTAAATGAAATACAACTTAAAGAGATTATATAGTTTTGGTTGAGGTGAGGATTCAGATTGTAACTTTTTGCAAGATAATCATAAACCACTTATGAAATATAAAAGAGCATACAAATCTAAGAGGAATTTAAAGTTTGTTTGATGAAAATTGGTTTTGAAACGGCTGATATATCCAAAAACAAAGTAAAACAAAGTGGTCCTAACAAAAGGTGGGTCCCACCTTTCATTACGACCTCTTTGTTTTTGGATACCTCAGCCATTACAAAACTAGTTTTCATCAAATAAACTTTGAATTCCTCTTAGAATTGTATTGCTCTTTCATATTTTGTAAGAAGTCTCTCATTATCTAACAAAAATGTTGGAAACCTGAAGCCCCACCTCAACCGAAACTATACCATCCCTTTAATTGTTGTATGCTTAATTTACTCTAAATTCAGATTGACTTCAGTGTGGAGTAGCTCTTCACCATACCCCAAGTGCATAGCTCATTTCTCGATAACTGACAATTTCATTTTAGATATATGAGATCGTGAAGACACGAATGCTATCACGCCATCTTCAGCTGGAGGACCCAGTCTGGGCTCCAAGAAAGGAAAGAGCATTGGAATGTGGAACTGGAATTGAATCATTCCAAGCACAAAGTCGAGCAAAGGGATTCACAAATTACACTTGGCAACCGAACAAGAACGTGCGAAGCTCTGGACACTGGCCGTGATGACTATTACCAGGGTTATTTTCATCGGCTGTAAAAATCTAAAATGACTGCAGCTCATCCAACCAGCCCAGTTGGAAAGGAGAGCTGGAACCCTGGGGTTATGTAATCCTGTAGCCTCAGCTGGAGGACAAAGAAGGAAAAAGAAGAGAGAGAGAGAGTTTGGAGGGAAGCTGCAAAGGGGGGGGGGGGGGGTGGAGTTCATGCCTTGTTATTAGTTCCATCCACAAAGTCACCTTGTGCATGTATGTACAAGAAGTTTATAGACTGTTTGTTGTGATTGCTACTGTGTTCCACTTGGTCTCTTGTGCGTCTTTCTCTCGACACAACTTTGCAGTTTGAAAACAGGAGAATATACATTGTACAGCAGGGTAGGAATTAGCTTACCCAGAAAAAAAAAAAAAAAAAAATCAGTGAAGTACAAAGAGCATAGTATTGATAGGAGAAGAACAAAATTTGAGAAGTATCTTTTTTTTTTTTTTTTTTTTAAATTGTAGCATCCAGAATGGCAAACTCATACATCTGATATGATTGGTATCTTATTGAGACCACAGAGGTGCATTTTGATTACATGATTATTAATATGGCTTACATACCATGTTTTGTAATAATACATGGATGTCCCTTCAGTGGAAAAAAAAAACTCAAATGAGAATGTAACATTTTCTCTGTGAAGATTAATGCACATCAGAGTCTTGAAGTGAAAAAGAAAGTATGATGTACATTGTAAGCATTGTATTCACTTATAGGTCAAAATCAGACCTTGGCTCAATTTTTTCATAAAAAAAAAAAAAAAATCTCATATGTTTCTCAGAGATTTCCAGCTCAATTTAAATTAAGGGCGCGCATTGTTTGTCCTCATTGATAATCTGGAAAGTGCGGCAACCACCCAGAGAGAAAGAAGAAATAAAACCTGTGCAATAACCCACTTCTATAAGTGTATCTCATCAGCGGACATTATGTAACAAATATGACACATGGAATGCCCATGGCCAATGGCATACGTGATAAAAGCCATGCCTCATAGATTGTGAGAAAGTACAACATTAGCCTCACATCCAGGCTGAACTATAATACTGTCTATAACTGCAAAACTTTCCATCATGCTCCAAAATGTGACACAGTACAAAACGTGCTTGTCAGCGAGCCTACACGGTGTGACAGCAGACTAAAATTCTGCTGAAGATCTACGAGGGGGGAAAAAATTGTAGTTGATATCTCATTTTTGGCAAAGACATTGATTTGCATGGACTTCTCTCCATATAAGCATGCATTGATCTGCAAGCTAGTCACATTACTCATATTATATTTCCTTCTTCTTTCTCTTCTCTCTCTCTCCCTAGCTCCTTTTTTTTTTCTTGCGCAGTGGTCTTCCTGTTATTGCTCAGAAGACATTAAAAAAAAAGGTCAGCACTTAATTGTCCATGTACTAATCTTCCTGTCCTTTTTAACTGGGAAAACCCAACACATCCTTTATCTTGACATAACCTTACATTCTTATCACACACCAATATAACATCTGTCAAAGTATGCTTTGAAACACGTAGGCACACTTGGCCATGTCACACCTTTCACGTCAATATCAAAGCCTTGATGACTTTGGTTCATGTTTGCAGTAATACATGGATGTAAGGATGTATGCACCAGGGTACCAAGTCACAGGTACCAGCTACATATGTACATGTTCATCATACAGATTTAGTTACACCATTAATGTCTCCACATTTTCAATTTACACAATTATGAGTTTGTTTGGGCAATGTTACCAAGGAGCTTCATGTTGAGCCTCCTAGCTGTAGCTCACATGTAACTTTGGGTATTTACACCATTACATACCGTAGGAGGCCAACCAATGCCTAGTATGTTTTCTATCAATTATACTACCCTCATAATGCAATGCGCATTCTCCCTGAGGTCACAAACTTAATCAAAAGTGTGCATTATTTGATTTATAAAACAGGTCTACTGTATGAACATTTTCACTCAGCTGGACGATGTGTCTGATTTCCATAAACACATTGTTAATTTGGTTGCATCCTATGATATCATTGCAATATTGATCTACTGCTTTGAGCTCTTAATCTTTCTCATGAACACAAGCCTTACATTCTCAAACTAAATGCAGCCATGGTCATATTTTGTATACTGCTGGTGGGCTAGCACAGCATAAAATTGAACACGACCTTTCAATGGGCACACAAATGTTATCATTAACTTGAACATTTACAGTCAAGCACACCAAAAACGATTGATTGCTGAGCAAGTTGTGGGACCAGGGGGGTGTTTCATAAAGCTGCTCTTAAAGTTACGAATGACTGAAGAAGGACTGGTGGTCAGTTCTTGTGCTGCATTGTTGAAATTCTGGTACTGTATACGCTGTTATTTTCGCAAATGACCAGGTCATAGACATTTTCGCTAGATGCTGTTTTCGCGAATTGACACCAACGCTTACGTTTATGCTCTATTAACAAAGCGCATGGAGATATTTTTGTTTGTGGTTAAATTTGCGATCCAACTGTGATTCGCGAAATTCATGAAAATTAAACCCTCACGAAAATAACAGTGCATACAGTAAGTATAGCACATCAGAATGTGTTCCAGTTGTTCAGTGGTTCATAACTTTAAGAACAGCTTTATGAAACATCCCCCAGGGCACCAAGTGCAAATTGCAGACGGCGCGCTGCACACAAAATGTCTCAACATGTGACCTAAAGACACGTTTGCCAGTTGCTTTGTTCTTGAACCTGTCTCAGAATACATTTATACTGGTGATCAACATGCCCAGAGGAGCTATAGTACTTATGTTTCACTCGAACACAAACACAGACATTACCCAATGAAATCTAACAACCATTATACCTTCATGTTAGTATCCCATTACAGGTTATATAATTCCTGCCACTTGGTGATCTAGTTTGAACATTACCTGCATGCATACAGGGTGTGAAAGAATGCATATATGTTCCATTCCTTAATAGTGCAAAGGTATGAAAACGATTGACTTTTATACTGTGGGATTTCACATGAAAACTACGTATGAGCTTCAGCCTCATAAACCCACTGTCCCTGTCGTCCTTTTTAAACTGTATGAAAAAAAAAAATCTTGAAACAAAATTAGAATATTTTGTCAACATTTGCAGCATTATGATAGGTGATGCTAATGTCTATCAACTGCTGAAATTGCTACATGCTTTCCTTAGAAATAACTCATGAA
>CM067072.1:4678783-4696283 GCA_033980235.1 Diadema setosum | reverse complement strand
TGATGTGATGTGATGTGATGTCATGCCATGTCATGTCATGTCATGTTGTGCTGTGATGCGATGCGATGTGACGGATGTGCCGTGATGCGATGTCATGATGTGATCTGATGTGATGTGACGTGACGTTGTGTGATGTGATGTGATGTGATGTGACGTGGTGTGATGCGATGTGATGGATGTGATGTGATGTGATGTGATGTGATGTGATGTGATGTGATGTGTTGTGATGTGATGTGATGTGATGTGATGTGATGTGATGTGATGTGATGTGATGTGATGTGACGTGGTGTGATGCGATGTGATGGATGTGTTGCGATATTTTGTGATATGATGTGACGTGTTCTAATGTGTTGTGATATAAAAATAGTTTGGGTTAGAGTAGTATTATGTGATTTGATATGACGTGACGTGACGTGACGTGACACGATGTGATGTGGCGTGATGTGATGTACTTAATGCAATGCTATGGTATGTAGTGGTAACTAACGTAATGCTTTGTAGCGTTGTGTAATGTAATGCACTGTGATGTATTGTAATGTAGCGTAAGGTAATTTCATGTTATGTTATGTAATGTAGTGTAATGCTATGTAATGTAATGTAATGTAATGTAATGTCATGTCATGTCATGTCATGACATGTAATGTAACGTAATGTTAATGAAATTCAATGTGATATAATGTAATGTAATGTAATATAATGTAATGTAATGTAATGTAATGTAATGTAATGTGATATGATGTGATATGATGTAGTGTAATGAAATGCAATGTCTCGTGCGTGACGTCACTTGACGACGATCAAACAAAAAGACGAGTTCAGAGCGATGCACCTAAAATGAGAAACAAATCAGAATTGGAGCAAAATGTCCACAAAGTCAGAAAACTCGAGAGAAGTGCGAATGCCTCAATTCCTGTCGACAGGGACTTAAACAGAAAGAAAACTCACCGACCAAGCGATCGAGATCAAATTTGGAAAGATCTTCGGGTAGATAGAGGAAACAACCGCCGGATTTTGCTCTCTGACCCTAAGATCGTCGTTTGCCGCCTGAACTGCCCGCGGCTAGCTCAGCGGGCGTTGTGGTACACAGTTCGATACACCGACACTGGAATTTGATAGCTGAAAGACAAATACTTAGCTTCACTTTGAACAGGTTTAGACGAAGTTGAGGGGAATAAAGACGAAAAAAAAAATAATTTGCTGTCAAATATTCGAGTCGAATCCGCCTTTATACATCGCTAAGAAATCCACCGCATTGGAAAACAAAAACACAAATCTGATCGTAATTATCGTATTTGGCATATCATTTCTCATTCAGCGAAGTTGAAAGAAAAAGAGAAAGAGAGAAGAAAAATCTGTCTTCACACACATCTTTAGGTGTAGCTGACATTCACTCGCTTCAATAAAAACGTACTTTGCTTTACTCATTGCAGGTCATCAAAGCATTCACTTTTTGCATGAAATTGAGACTACTATCGAGTAAAAATTTTTCTTCTAATTAAGCGACTATCGTGATTCATGACGTCAGAAAGTGAGCTAACTGTATACACTGTACTCTGTAAATGTCAATTTGGGAGTCGGGGAGTCGGGAAAGAGATTCCGCACCTGCTCTGTTTTTTATTTTTTGTAATTTTTTTTTTAATTCTTTTTACCGCTTGCAAAAGTTTTACCCCAAAGTTTGAATGGATAAGATCGCATTATCACTGATCTACCGACAGTATAACGAATATGCAGTATATAGGAAAGTAACCAATTCAAACTACGACTCTCGAAAATTTCAGCTAGAATAATGAAAGGGAAGATTACTGTCAGTGATGTGTAATTAGAGCTCATGATTAACAATACTTTAACAATATTCATAGTGATTATTTTCATGAGCAGAAACATCTTATCTTGGCAAACCCACTGTATTTCCCGTATGGCATTTTCCTCCTCCTTGCTACACTTTTTCATCAAATTGTGATTATCTGGTGGTCTTCTTTACATCCCCTCATTTTCTGGTTTAATAAAACGAAGTACACATCAAAAGCTTTGAGTAAGAAGAATTAGAAGAATTCATAAATCTTCATCTTTACTAAATGTTGTATATTCAACTTATTGTGTATTCTTAGTTTACATTTTGGATATGAAGACTCCTTCAGAATATATCATTTCTGAAAATCGTGGATGAAGCATGTTCCGTTACTACACACAAGTTTATATTCATAAACTTCAGAATCACGGATAATTGTAGGAACCATCCTACCCCGAAACCCAACTCATACTCATCCTCCACCTCTTCGTTTCCTAGTATTGCAAGAGAAAACCCTACCTTTAAAAGTTGTACAAGCGAAAGATTTCGTAAAGATATCCCGGTAAGACGATACGATGCCAGAGGATGCTAGGTGAAGAAATCACGCTGTACTGCGCCGACGTGTTTGGATAGGGTGAGTGAGGTTGGGGATGACCTGTTTCTTAATGACACGCTGAGTTTAGCCGTCAGCGGGCGTCCTCGTGGTATATTTTCTTCGAAAACTTACGATGTATGCGGCTGTCGCAGTTAGACAAACATTTCTACGTATTTTTCCATATATAGATAGATTTGTCTGGGCCTTTTGTTTTTCTCTCGCTCTCTGTCTGTCTGTCCGTATGTCAATATGAATTGTCAATATCAAACGACCGAGAGAAAGAGACTAACAACATAACTGCAATGTTTGCTAGCTAGAGAGAGATACATCCTTATCATTAGGTAGAGACATGAAAAAATGTAAGCCTGTGGGTAAGTATAGAAAGATATTTGAATGTTTAAATGAATAGATACCAGAATACATAAACAGATTGATAGGCATTCTAGCAATAGATAGATAGATAGATACATACATACATACATACATACATACATACATACATACATACATAGACAGATAAGATAGGTAGGTAGACAGATCTATAGATAGATACGTAGATAGATAGATAGATAGATAGATAGATAGATAGATGGTAGTAGATAGGTAAATAGATAAATAGATAAAGAAAAATATATCAATATACAATTTCAAACTTACTGATATCAAAATTGGTTGTAAAAATAAGGCAGATCTTTGATATCTGACATTAGTAGTTATGTCATATTTCCCAGATTGATGAATAAATCTCACCTGACTTGCGCGTCCCACGAAGTGTCATAAATCAATTACCATGTGGCCTTAATATCCCGCTGTAACAAGAGCAAACCGAAAGTAAAAGGTACAGGTTCGCATTGCACCAGTCGCATCACGTTACCAGAAATATGCAGCAGGCGTGAACACATCTAACACCTTCTACTCGGTCTCCACACTGCGGCAATGGACGTGAGAGAGTGTAATCTTACACACACACACACACACACACACGCACACACACACACACACACACACACACACACACATACACACACACACATACACACCATCATGTCAATCTCTCGAGAAAGAAGACATTACACCTGTTTCAAGATATCTTGATCGCCTCTCTTCCACTTCGTGTCATCGACTGTAACTCGAGGAGAAGTGCGTGATTTATGACAGCTGCTATTCACTCAAGTGTCCCTCTTAAAAGTTGAGAAATAAATAGTTGACAGAAAAGACCCTAAAAACAAAAAATCTCTTTTCTCGCTTTGACAGGGTTTACTGCATGCACCATTTCAGGCACAGTTCAAGAACCCGCAAGAGAACGAAACAAAACGATAAAAATGCAGACACGCTTGAAGTGAGACTCAAGCTGTGTTGGTAGTGGTGGTGACGGATATACGCAAGTTAATCGAACCAAGACGGCCTGTTTATACACTGAAAAGCACTAGGAAGACAGATTAAGTTGTCCTCTAAACTCCGCTCACAAAATGCATACACACCCATACACACACACACACACACACACACATACACACACGATAGATCTTCGCTCCAAAAGAGTAATACATAAGCTCCGACCGCGAGATGGATCTCAGGGTCTTGTACAGACTTGACAAATATTTGATATTAAATCTTCCATTTTCTTTTCAATCTTCTCCTTTTCTTTCACTTCATTTCCTTTTTCATTCCTTCTTTCTACATTCCTTTCTTTTTTCTTTCTTATTCCTTCCTATCTTTCTTAGTTTCTTTCCTTCTTTTAATATTCTTGTTTCATATTCTTTTTTATTCTTCTTTTTCTTCCGCCCTTTTCCTTCTTCATTCTCCTCCTCCTACTACTACTTCTACTACTACTGCCGCTAATACAATACTACTATTACTACTACTACTATACTAGTACTACTATACTACTACTGCTACTACTACTACTACTACTATTACTACTACTACTACTACTACTACTACTACTACTACTACTACTATTACTTCTAATTCAATTCAATTCAATTCAATTCAAACTTTATTTCATTTTTCGAAAAGAACATAAACATTTCACTTTCATTGGTAACAGAGAATAAGGTTACATATAATCAAAACAAAGTAAAATCTAAAAGAGAACATAATTGTGGAACCTTGCATGGGGTAACAAATAATGTTGTAATGAAAATTGACTGAAGTGATAAAGACAATATAACATTACACAAAATATCGAAAAATGGAGGGACCAACTAAAAAGGCAATGCTTGTAGAATGTGGGCTCCTCAGGTACAGAATGTCAATAGAAAATGAACTGATGCAAAAAGGGGAAAAAAGATTGGGAATAAAGTCAGATTAAAAAAAAAAGGTCTGGAAGCCCAATAAGAAGACAGAGTAACGGACAGACACACATACACAGGCGAATGAACATTAAACGAGACTGAGACGACAAAACTTATGAAAGGGGACTTCAATACAAGACAGAACGAGACAAGGTTGACATTAAGGAAGACAATACAGCGGACAGAAAGGAAAAACAGATCCAGCGATCCTTGACAGAACTATGTCGAAAAAATATTGGGATACGAGGAAGGGATACATAAATATGGAAAAATAGAGAGAAATAGATGCGGAGGTAATACAAGTAGAATTGCATCAACTCAGTAAGAGTCTCAGGACAACAGGGACGAGAAAATATGTGAGAGTAAAATATTGGTAATCAAAATTCTTCGGAAAAAGTTAAAATGAGCCAATAGGCTGATTCACTTCTGTAGGAACATAACATTGCAATAAAAACAACTTTAATCTCCTTTTAAATGAAAATATAGAAGGTGTATTTCTTATGTCATTATTCAGAAAATTCCAATATGTTGGGCCAGTGTAAATAAGTGTGTTCTTAGCAAGAATCGTTCGTAAGAGAGGTAAGTGAAATTCATTGGAACGTCGAGTGGGATAGTCATGGAATGATTGATTTCTTTGAAACATAGAATCGAAAATGGAGGGGAGTGAGTTGTTGCTGTACGTATACATAAATTGCCCCAAATTAAATAAATACAAATCATCATTATCATCAATATCATTACTGCCACTACTCAGGTAGACTGTGTCGAAAAAGTCGGAAGCTACATTAAAAAAAAACAATAAAAACAACAAAACCAACAACAAAACACGTTGAATTCCTTTGTCTTGGCACGAATAGATAGAGTTCAGCTGATGTACCGTCTATGCTGATGTTTTTAAACTGAGGATAAAGATAATGTCTGCCATGAGTCATTACGAAGACAATCCTGATTGGTTGCTCATATTTTCTAGAAATGATTGGTATTCATTGGGTTTTTTTTTTCTGGAATGGAGAAAAAATATTGTGGTAATGAAAGCGTATAACTACACCCCTTTTCACCATCCCCACCTAAATTACACGGTACTGTCGTGGCATCACGCGTGAAGCTCTCAATGTCAAGGGCTTGGGCGTCATAAATCAACTCATCATGAAGCGCTCTTGACTCCTGGTTTAATAGCCGTCAGAAATCCCAACAGTGATAAAAAGGGGATTATATCAGTAAACAACTGGTTTTGTACGTAATGACCTTCCTTTTATACCTTGTCCTTATCACTTGCATCTCCTCATTCCCCCACATAAACACACCTACGCACACACGAATCACCATCACACTCACTGTAGTGCCTTTACGCGCACGCGTTGGGCTTGATATTGTCTATGAACCCGAGAAGACTGTGAAATCGGCCGAACTCGTCGGCTAAGCAGGCGTTCACGCACTGCGGATGCAAGAATTCGTCATTCGTCTTCTTCAAGACCTCTCTTTCTTCCCTATGTTCTTTCCCTCTTTCCCTGTCTGTCTGTCTGTCTGTATGTATGTATGTCTCTCTCTCATTCGAGCTCCTTCTCTCCATCTTTTTATTTGCTTTATATACCTCTATTTCTCTTTTTTTTAATACTATTTTTGTCTCTTTTTCCCACTCTCTGTATATGCCAAAAGGGGCTCTTATTTCGTCTAGCAGCTGACGGTGCTTCGAAGAAGAGGCGATCCGTCGATCATTCACCTCAAGATTCGACTGTCAACACGTGACTCCAGACTTCAGATTTCAGCGGCAGTCAAACACGGTGAAATAGAGCGAAAACCGACACACGCACACACGTACGCACACAGAGAATAAATCTGAAATTCCATCACCGTTACGATGGGTGATTGAGATGTTATACTCGGAAAGTTTTGCCAACAATTAAGGTATGCATGCTGATATGGATCTTTTCAGTGTCAACATTACCAAAGCTGAGAGACAAGGGAGAAAAAAAAAAAACAGAGTCCAGCGACAAAATTCACTTTTTTTTTTGGTTGTTGCTGTTTATAAAGCCAAAGAGGCAAAATACGCAGACGTTAAATGACGAGCACAACGAACCATTCTCTTCAACAATTACAACAGGCATACCTACATAAACATCTAAACTTATGAATATCTGAACAAGGTCAAGAGACATTTCTTCTTTTAACTGCAAATCACGATAATATGATAATGATATTGTAATAATTGCACAGATTTAGGAATTCCATCAATTGAATCCTACTTTTCGTATATTTCTAATGAGTGAAACTATAGATGATATAGATCCTGATGTGAACATTTTGAATTCTTGCTATTCTTATAATTGTTACACCCCAAGTAATTTCAAAGCTCATTTTAAGCATACTGCTGTTTTTAGTTTGATACATTTCAATGCTCGACGTCTCCAAAGAAATTTAGAGGAAATTACAAACTTTTTGTGTTTACTAAAGCATTCCTTCTCCATAATTGCCATAACAGAAACTTGGATTTCTGGCACTCCATGTATTCCTTTTGATTTAGAAGGATACACTTTTGTCAATTCTAATAGGCATTCTGGGCGAGAGGGTGGGGTAGGTTTATTCATATCAGATGGCATCAGATTTAAGATAAATAATTATGTTGTTCAGACAGAAGAAGAAAAATATTGTTGTGAATATTTATTTGTTGACTTTTGTGTAAATGATGTAAAACATACTGTCGGGGTTATGTATAAAAATCCTGGTTGCAATAATGATGTTTTTCTCAATTTTTATGATAAAGTACTCGGTGCAGTTTTACATGAGCGTAAAAATGTGTACATTTTAGGGGATTTTAATATCAATTTACTAAAAGAGTCTTTAGATAATATTTGACGTAATTTTCTTGATCTTAATTCATCATTTCCTTTATTCCCTGTCATTGATTCTGCAAGTTGTATCACTACTGATAGTGCATCACTCATTGACAATATTTTTACAAATGTTATAGATGCTAAACTTGATTGTGGTTCTTTTGAGGTTGATATCACCAACCATTTACCTATATTCTTACTTACTAGCATGCCATTATCAAAAAATAAGCAAAACATGACAAAAATTACACGTTACAACTGATTGACAAATTGCCCTACATCGACGTAAATAAGCACTGAATTGATCAGTGTTTTAGTAGTAGCCATGATAGCCATGATAAAAAATCATGGGCGTACATACTCGAGCAGGATTCGAACCTACGACCTCCTGATCACCGGACAGGCGTCATCTCCACTTGACCACCGAGCTTTCGCCCGAAAGCAAGTGCTGGTTCTAATCCTTATAGAGTAAATAAGCACTGAATTGATCAGTGTTTTAGTAGTAGCCATGATAGCCATGATAAAAAATCATGGGCGTACATACTCGAGCAGGATTCGAACCTACGACCTCCTGATCACCGGACAGGCGTCATCTCCACTAGACCACCGAGCTTTCGCCCGAAAGCAAGTGCTGGTTCTAATCCTTATAGCATGCAGCGGGTACTGCTTTGTTATTCAAATTCATGATTTTCTTCCGTCGAGATGTTTTCATTGCAACTGATTGACAAATTGCCCTACATCGACGTAAATAAGCACTGAATTGATCAGTGTTTTAGTAGTAGCCATGATAGCCATGATAAAAAATCATGGGCGTACATACTCGAGCAGGATTCGAACCTACGACCTCCTGATCACCGGACAGGCGTCATCTCCACTAGACCACCGAGCTTTCGCCCGAAAGCAAGTGCTGGTTCTAATCCTTATAGAGTAAATAAGCACTGAATTGATCAGTGTTTTAGTAGTAGCCATGATAGCCATGATAAAAAATCATGGGCGTACATACTCGAGCAGGATTCGAACCTACGACCTCCTGATCACCGGACAGGCGTCATCTCCACTGGACCACCGAGCTTTCGCCCGAAAGCAAGTGCTGGTTCTAATCCTTATTTACGTCGATGTAGGGCAATTTGTCAATCAGTTGCAATGAAAACATCTCGAAAATCATGAATTTGAATTACACGTTAATATCCTTAATTATGAATTGTATAATGTAGATTGGTCTTCTGTTTATACATCCAATGATGCAAATGAGGCTTATAACAATTTTTTAACTTTGTTTATAAGTTTGTTAGATGAGTATATACCAATTAAGAAAATTGACTTCTGTAAGAAAAAGATAAGGAAGCCATGGATTATTCCAAAACCTATGAAACATATTAAGCGTAAGAATAAATTGTATAAAATGTTTCTTAATGAAAAAACTCTTTTGATTGAAATGAAATATAACAGGTATCGGAATAAAGTGAATAATTATTTGCTTCATGCTAAGAAAATATATTATTTAAATAAAATAAATCAAAATAGAAGTAATATTAAAGGGACATGGTCAGTTATAAATGACATTCTTAGAAAATCAAAGAAAAGTATTCCAGAATATTTTGTTTGTGATGAGAAAGAAGAGGGTGATCCAAAAACTATTGCTGATGAATTTAATTCTTATTTTGAGAATTGTTGTTCAACTTTATTAGAATCAATGACTCCTGTCAACAACAATCATAATGTAACCATTCAAACTTATCTTTCCGATAGTTGTCAAAAGTCAATTTTTTTTAAAGCCCATAACAGAATTTGAAATATTAGAAGTTTGTAAATCATTAAAGAACAGTTATTCATTTGATTTTAATTATATAAATGTGAATATTATGAAGCAAGTTATAAATTTTATAGTTAAACCATTGGTTTTTATTTTTAATAAATCATTAGAAACTGGTAATGTTCCAACCAAATTTAAAATTGCAAAATTAATTCCTGTTTTGAAGAAAGGGGATTGTCATCTCCTCAAGAATTATCGTCCAATTTCTATTCTCCCATGTTTCTCAAAGCTGATCGAAAAATGTTTATTTAATCGAGTGTATACTTTTTTTTTTGTAATAATGATATTATTTGTAATAGTCAATATGGTTTCAGAAAACATCATTCCACTGCTCATGCAATTATGGATTTACAAGACAAAATAATCTCATCTATTAATAAGAACAATTTTGGATTAGGAATATTTATGGATTTGTCAAAAGCATTTGATATTGTTGATCACCAGATTTTGTTGCATAAATTGAGTCATTATGGTATTCGAGGAATTGCTTTAGAGTGGTTTTTTGTTATCTAGATAATCGCTCTCAATACATTTTTTGCTAATTGCCACTCATATTACAGTCAAATCAAGCGTGGTGTACCGCAAGGATCGATTTTGGGACCCCTTTTGTTTTTGTTATATATCAATGATTTCACTAGATGTACTCAAAATTTGGAATTTGTATATATGCGGATGATACAACTTTATTTTACACTCAGTCAGACACTTTAAGTTTAAAAGAAAATTTAGAAAGTGAACTGAATAAAGTTGTGACATGGTTTAAACTGAATAAACTGATTGTTAATTTTGAGAAAACATATTATGTTCCTTTTTATAATAGATCAAATGAAGTGAGTAATATAGTAGAAAATATTACTCTTATTATTGATTCGCATAGTATATGTAAATCTGATAGTGTTAATTTTTTGAGTATGTACATTGATAGGCATTTACAGTGGAATGCACATGTAGAATATATAGATAATAAAGTTTCAAAGAGTATAGGTATTTTATACAGACTTAAATATTATTTACCTTTATCTACCCTTCTTATTTTGTATAATTCTTTGGTATTACCATATCTTACGTATTGTACCCCAGTTTGGGGCAACTGTAATCAGTCAAAGATGAATACGTTACTAAAATTACAAAAGAAAGGAGTACGTATATGTACAGGTAGTCATTATCTTGCTCACTCTGCGCCATTATTTAAAAAACTGTGTATTTTGAAGATTCATGACTTATATATCATTCATACTGCAAAACTTGGGTTTTCTTACTTTCAAAATTTATTACCTGTTAATATATCAGAGATGTTTAGTATGAACAGTAGTATTCATAATTATAACACCCGCATATGTAATGATTTTCATTTGTTCAAAGTTGATTCGGCTTACACAAAAAGATCTCTTTGCTTTAGCTTTCCCATTGTTTGGAATTCCATACCAAGTGAGATACGTTCATGCTCAAATTTACGATTTTTCAAAAAGTCTCTCTAAAAAATTATCCTGCTTAAATACTGATTATTTAATGTCTCCACCATTTCCTCCAGTTGTTTGTGATATGATGTGTGTTCTGTATTGTGCATGTGTTAATGTAATATGTTGATTTTGCCTATATTATGTTGTATAGAGGACTTTTCCCCAACAAGGCCTCTGAGCCTTCTTTCAAGCTCTCTGTTTATTTCACATTTCACTTCAACTTTAATCGATGGCATAATTTCAAATTGTAAGAAAGAGTTGATTACAGTAAGTGTATTGTATGCATTGTATTTGTTGTATTTTTATTTGAAATGGAAATGAATAAACGAAACGAAACGAAACGATAACGTTTCTTTCTCCTTTTGTACATTGGGGTTTATTTGTTTGTGAAATTACTCGAAAATATCAACATTGCTCTAAGTGTTATAACAATACAAGTTTTGAAAAATTTTCGTAGTGTTTAGACGTGTATAGGCCTAAATCGAAAACAGAAATGTTTTGTGGTCTCCATTTCTTTTTCAGCATTTTCTCCTTCCTTATTCTCCTGCTTTATGTGGCATGAAACTATCTCAAGATGCGGTAAAGTGATTTCCCGTGTCCATATTCTCATCTAGTATCTCCAATTACATAAATCCGCAGCGATTTCAACTTCAATCCGACATGTCAAATACAATGATCGCAGTATATTTTGTTGTTGTTGTTGTCTGTCAAATATTAGTACATTATAATATTCCCAAGTTCTTCTTGCTCTCTTATTTTCCGGCAAAGGAGAAACGAATTCAATTCCAAATGGGATGGTTTTGGTCTTTACACATGACCTTCACTCAGCCTGTAACATCCAGGAATCAGGACATATGTTTGTGATAACTCTAATTCGATTTCCACCCTGCCTCTTATTCCCTGCCAACCCTCCATATCATCGGCGGGACTACGGTGTGATTTTTGCAAAGGTCCAATTTTACGCAACATTTGCACCATTCTCACTCTCTCTCTCTCTCTCTCTCTCTCTCTCTATATATATATATATATATATGCATATATATATATATATATATGTATATATATATATATATATATATATATATATACATATGTATATACATATATACATTTTTTGCGCTGATATTACGATATCTATTCACGGATATGTCACAGTTTACTTATTATTTATATGTATTGTATAATTTATTGTACAATTCATCTCATGTACTGTACCCTTTGGAAATAAAAATTATTCAAAATGAAATTAAATGCTTCTGTTAAAAAAAAAATGGTTCTAATGTCAGGGTCAAAGGAAACACATAGCAGAATCAACGGCTTTCTTATGAGCTCTGAAACTATAGTGAGTATTTTCCATGCAGTGTACAAACGATGGAATAATATTGGTAAGGGCTGCTAGATTTTTGTTTGTTTGTTTGTTTGCTTGTCCACAGTGCTGTTCAAATAAAACGGATGAACACAATACATTGCAGGAAGAAAAACTTCCTCTAAATCAAGGAAGAACAGGGTCAGGTTTGGGTATCATTCCTCAGAGTGCTATCAAGGGGAGTGAATAAGTCCCTATCTCCCTCCCTCTCCCTGTCTCCGACAATCTCTCCCCCCCCCCCCCCCCTCTCTCTCTCTCTCTCTCTCTCTCTCTCTCTCTCTATTACCCTCTCTCTTTATTTCTCTCTCTCCATCATTGTCGGACTAATTTGTGGACAAACAGTACACGAAAGTCGGTGTGTCGCCGAATGAATATCTAGAGGGTGTAGTCCCTGGATTCCAATCAACCGAGAATGGAGTGACGAACTTTCGATGAAAAGTGGATGGTGACTTTAGACACCGGTCAGAAATGGAAAGAGTCACGCTACACATCCCATGATCCGCTCTAATTCACATGACCGAGATTAAAGTGCAGAAGAAACACCGCGAGAGATAGGTACCGCGTAATATTAGTACCGCGATGCACAAATTGTTCTTTGTTTGCTTGTTTGTATGTATGTATGTTTGTTTGTTTTTGTTTTTTTTTTTGCTTTTAAAAGCCCATCCCAAGGTGACACGTTCACAAAGATTATGTCCTTGATTTCAAAGTTGGAGGATCCATGGGTCTGCGTAGCCACCAGAATTACATTCTATGATAAGCATTACGTATACCTGTCAAGACTTTGCGGACAGTAATTAAAGGAAACCAAAACCCCAAGAGAGTGGATTGAGTGAAAAAAGCAACATTAGTAGAACACATCAGTAAAAGTTTGAGGAAAATCGGACAATCGATACAAAAGTTATGAACTTCAAAGTTTTGGAGTTGAAACCACTGGATATTAGGGGACTACTTGCGTTTATGACATCATGTGTGGACAACATTATGAAGAAAATATACAGAAAATTCAACATGCTTTCACTTTTCTAGCGTAATGAAAGAGCACTTCACTGACCGCTTTCGGAAAGCAGGGGGAATAATTACTACCCTTAACATATATCACTATCAAGGTGATGAAATGTGTAATTTTCATGAAAAATGATTTTTTTTTTCGAGTGGAATTCTCTTTATATTTTCTGTATATTGTATTAGTATTATTATTTGTATAGAACTATAAAAACAATAATGATAATCATCATCATCATCATCATTATTATCATTGTGAGAATTTGTTCAAGATCAGTTAATATCTGCCTTTCATAATTTTAAAACATCGTGATGAATGCATCTGCTAAGTTGGGAAAGAGTTGACCATCACTATAAAAGTTTTGACGAAATTTTGTTTTATTTTTATTTTTTCCCACGCGAAGTAAATGACACGGATACTGGAATAAAAGTACATGTAAAATGACAGAAGGTATAGCAGTCCTTGTCT
Organism: Diadema setosum; assembly: GCA_033980235.1. Classification (NCBI taxonomy): domain Eukaryota; kingdom Metazoa; phylum Echinodermata; class Echinoidea; order Diadematoida; family Diadematidae; genus Diadema; species Diadema setosum. The sequence continues at coordinate 4,682,661 of CM067072.1, read as the reverse complement.
GCAGGTTTGTGTGTGTGTGTGTGTGTGTGTATGTGTGTGTGCGCGCGCATTTGCGCATGTGTGTCTGCATGTGAATGGGTGTGTGTGTGGGGGGGGGGGGGAAGGGTGCCGGTGTGTGTGTATGTGTGTGTGTGTGTGTGTGTTTGTTGGGTTCCATGACATTCGCTCCTGCGACAATTGCTCCCATGAAATATATATGCCAAACACATTCTACCCGCAAATACTACCCTATAACCCTAAAGGGTTATAGGGTAGTATTTGAGGATATAATCCTTATCCTCACATCAAATTAGAGCTAAAACCCTATCGCAACCTTAGTACTAACTTGCTAAGGGTGGGATTTCACGGAGCACGCGAACGATTTGCGAAGGACGCGAATGACAAAATCCAACATTCGGAAAAGTTTTTCTCCGAATGTTTTCCGACAATGAAGCCGAAAACCATTCTTGCGCAATTTGTGCGAAGTTTCCACGACGTACTATGTGCGAATGTCGTGTGTATCATTGCTAAAGTACAGCATGTTACGTACACGAAGAATACGCGACGGAAATGCGAACAACGAAAAATTTTCAATAATCATGGGAGAAAAACAAATGTACCCAAAGAGAGGTGGAAGCTGTCTTGAGTTGAATTTTTTTCTTTCCTCTATTTCTCCTTTCTTTTTCTCTCATTTCTCTATCGTGTGCTTGCCTACATTTTTTTTTCCCTTGAGGACATATCTCCACTTGTCTAGTAAAGCCTTTGATCTTTTTTTTTTTGCAGTTCCTCCAACACATAATCTCTGTAGTTCAAATGAAATTTAACATACTTAAGATTAATTTTAAGTGTATTCTACGTTTTTTTTTTTGTATATCAAACATTTATTTCTCTTTGCTAGTCTTTAATTTCTTTTGTTACTATAGTTGTTAATATTGTTTGATGTTTTGTATGTTACGATTTTTATTTGTAGAAAACGTATAGGTCATACATCCCCCAAACGTGCGCTAAACGTTCGCGAGAATATGTCAAAAGGTACGCGAACAGTTTGCGATTACGTCGTAAAATGTTCGGAAAAACTTCGCAGATTTTGCGTAACATACGCAAGACATTCTCCAAAGTTCCGGAGTCTGTTTGGGGTTTCACGAACATTTTGCGAACATCGCGCGTGTCTTGCGAAGATCTTGCGCATATGACGAGGCTTTAAAGACACTTTCGACAACAATTCACGAGCAAATCACGACCAAGTGTGCGGAAAAGGTTCGCAAAAAATTTCAAACTTTTTTCGAAATTCTCGCCGAAGTAAAGACGACATTCGCGAACAATTGACGACGCTTCCGAACCCTCACGTTCGTTTGGCGATCTTTTGCAGACTAAAATACGAATGCTGGATTTTGCTATTCGCGTCCTTCGCAAATCGTTCGCGTGCTCAGTGAAATCCCTCTCTCATTGGACAGCGCTCGCATTCAGCGCTTGCATTACGTCATTACGCTGCTACATAATGGTTTCATGCCACTTGCGGTTTCTTGGCACGCGTGTAGTTCAAGCGCTGAATGCAAGCACTGTCCAATGAGAGAGCTCTTTCGCGCCACTGTACACTTTGTGTGGAACATACTTCCGGCTTAGGAGTGAATTTTACAGACATTTCAAAACGAAAAAACTAGTATAAATCATGCTTGCGCCTCCTTGACTCCAATATGATGAGCATCTAAGTTTCCTCTCTACAAAAAAGCCAAAATCAGAAACAACAGTTTCTTAATCCGGTCAGGAACCAAAAAAGAACTTTAGACGACAAAATCTTCCGTGAAAAGCAGGTAAAATTTACGCAAATTCAACTGATTATATAGTCATGATAAAATCCGATATTATACGCAAATTTAGTATCAAAATAAAGATCAAAGTCTGGAGAACAATTTACCGTGACTTGTAGCCATGACGAATGTATGTACAAGTCGCTACACTGTGAAAACCATAGCCCTATCAAAGTCTCGCAAAATCTCGCACGACGAGACACCTTTCGAACGCAAAGATCGTCAACGAGAGTGCTGAATAAATCTTGCCGGATCGGCTCATTAGCATACGTGCTGCGGACTGACTGTATACACTCTAAACAAGTTTAGCGATATCTTAGAAGACGTTCATAAGAGCAATGAAAAAAAAAATCCAGATGACATGTCACAAATGTACACATTAGTAGTTATGTACATGTATGATGTACTGCATGCATGGTTGTTTTAATGTGTATGCACACAGGGTGACCAGATTAATGGAGAACATTCTATATGATATAGATATAGTACATACAGGCTGACCAGATCAGTGAAGAATTTTCTACGTGGTATACAATGTAGCTACAATACATGTAGGCATGTGACAGGAAATACATTATAGCTCACTCAATCTAGAATGATTTAACCCATTCCAGAAAATTCTAGGAAGTGCTTACATATTTGGCTGAGTGAGGCACTATCCAGGATTCCTGGAATTTGGACTTGCTAGTATGTTCAGGTATGTGGCCCCAGGTTGGAGAAAATTACAGAATGTACTAGAAATAAAGGGGTGAATGGATAGTATGTAAGCTGGAGAAATTCTGCAGTAGGCAGAGTACCCAACACCTCTGCTCTGAGAATTACGTCACTTCTGGCTCTGAAGCGACTTGTTATAAGTCAGTCCTGTGTTACCTGCTGACCTGCTATACAAACTGTGTTTGTGGAGATGAGGCCTGGGAGACATTTTGCCTGCAGAGAATTAATTTGCCTACATTGGAGATAGACTCCATATTTTAGTGTCAACGGACATTATTACGGCAAAGCTGTGACAGGCTGGATTCCTTGCTGGACAATATAAAGTGAATCATCATTCACCGCCTCGACTGGACGTGGTCGTCATAACGTTTGGATTCTGCACGTTTCGCTGTGGACATATATCGTGGATTTTACCGCGGATTTATACTGTGGATTAATGCAACCTGTGCCTCTGGAGTTACGTCGGAGGAATCATTCATCGGCACGTCAAGGATTATTCATTTGTGCATCGAACATCGCATTTGGACCTTTTCAATTAAATGATTACCTGATTTCAGATACGTGTAAGTGATTCCACTACTGATTTATGATTGTGTTATTGATCATTATTGTACTGATGTGAAAACCGATTACGAGTCTGTACCCACAATATCACTGTTAATAAACCGCCTGAACATTAGTTGATTGTTTCTTTTGTACGATCATTCTCAGAGTGATTTTGGTCGTAACAGACATTGCCAACTAGATTTAGAAAATAAAAAGGAGCATGCAGTAGAGTACGGTTGAAAGAGGACAACGAATCGACATACAATGGCTACAGCAAGTACGCAGAAAAACAAAACAACCGTCATATGAAATGAATGTCATGGAATTCAGGAAACTTTGGGTGCCAGTTTCATGCACTACTGTGCATGGAGATGGAGAGATAACAGTAAAAGATCTTTATCTCTCCTCTCTCGTGTTATCTGCGTTGTGATCACAATCAAATTGAGCAAACAATGGAAAGAACAATAAGCACATCAAAACCATTCGACTATTAATAACAGACATGCATAAAGTTGCATCATTATTGGGGTTTCGCTGGACGTGTTTTCGTGAGAAGGCAGCAATTAAACGAAGAGTCGAGATTCTTATCAAAACACTATTTCAAGGATTAGAGGAAAAAAATATTGGTGACGTGTGAAAATGACTCAAGTATTTTGATTGATGAGTGGAGTCATGCAGACCAGAGGTAACTGTGAAAGTTTCAATCATGCTTGGGGAAAAAGAAGAACTAAAAACTGTGCAATCACTGGTTTGAAGGCATAATTTACCATTTGCAGATGAAACAGAAACCCAGCAAAATGTGAGTTAGGGATAGAAACAACCACTGTTAAA